>PVJH01017126.1:0-48663 GCA_004026705.1 Nesogale talazaci
TGTCCAGCTGCTGAGCTTGCAGTTCACAGCCTATTGTGTAAGCATTACCCCACCGAGATGCAAGGTAAGCACCGGCTGACGTGTGCCTACTTACCCGCCTGGAGGGAGCAGTTCCGGGGAGAGCTGGCACGCACACGTCCGCTGGGCTCACCTTACTCACGGGGCATCCTGTCGCCCCAGGCAGGGCCCAGACCTCTGAGAAGGCGTTGGGGTCTGTGGGAAGGGATTGTGGGGCCCGTGAGGACCTAGACGCCGAGACTCCGGTGTGAGGGACGTGGTGGGACGGCGCACCACAGATGAGACCGTGAGCACAAACACGCTCCTGCTTACCTGGCTTCTTGGCTCATCCGACCCTCCCGGGGTCCCCTGGGAGGAGTGGCGGCCAGGCAGAGGTCAGTACAGTCGGGTTGTCGGCGCCCAGACCCCTGCCCGGGTTTTGGGTGCTGTCAGGGGACTCCCGAAACCTGCACGCACACACCCCGGCCCCCAGCAGTTGCCGCCCCCCCCCCCAGGGAGCAGAAACAGCAGCCGGACAGTCAGCCCTCCAGGCGAGCACACTGCTGCCTCTGCTCTAATTGCGGTTTATTTTTAGCTTGCCCTTGCCCGCGCCCGGCACCTGGCCTCCCGCCCACCGCTCAGCATTTTCCTCTCCCTGCTCCGCCGATTCCCGCCAATCCCCACACCCGCTCTTCCCCCAACAGCAGCCGTGCTTGGCCCCACGCACCCCAAGGTGGCGAGGTCAGAGCCAGGCTCTGCCCCAGCTCCAGTGGCCCCGTGCCTCAGTTTCTCCACCCGAAGACCATGCCTCCCTGTAGGAGAGCTTCCCTGAGACACCATGGGACACTGAGCAACGTGTCTGGTGCACAGCCAATGGGGCGCCAGGCAGAGAGGGCACAGGGGAGGCAGACGTGTGTGTGTGTGTGTGCGCGCGTGTGTGTGTTTGCAGAACCTGGCAAGCTCACCACCTGAATCTCCCCGGGGCCCTCTGTGCTGAGCCCTTCACATCTAGAACAGAAGGGTATCCGAGAAGGATGGTGCTCCGCTCGGCCGGTGCCCAGGGCATGCTGGCCGACCGCTCCCTCGTGCCTCAGTCACCCATCCCTCCCCCCTCCCCTATAGAGTGGAATGACACCCTCACATAGATGCTGCTGCCGTGACCTGCTGAGACAGGAGGGCCAGACAGACATGCAGCCTGGAGTGGGTGAAACCAAACACCAAGCCCACTGGCCTGCAGCTGGCTTCGGGTGACTCACATCAACCCTCTGGACAGAGCAGATGAGTCCCCAAAGGTACCCGAGACTGTGAATCTTTACGGGAACAGCCAGCCTCACCTTTCTCCGAGGGAGTGGCTGTTGGGTTTGAACTGAGGACCTTGTGATTGACAGCCCAATGCACAGCCCACTTCGTCCCCAGGGCTTCTTGGCAGGCAGAGAATGCGCTTGGTGTTAAGTCTCCCGTGCTCGCCCTCTGACTCAGTTTCTCCCACAGCCAGGAGGCAGTCCTGAGGTCCCAGGACACACTGGGGCCCCCCCTCCTGCAGGCCCCCGCCTGCCCTGGGTCAGGTATCCTCGAGGCGGCCGACTGAGACCAGAGCCTACACTTGAGTACCTGCTGGCAGGAGTGTTTGCTGAAGTAATTGAGTCTGCGAGGGAGCTCCCCTCTGCAAATCCAGCAGCAGGCTCCGGTGACCGCCACAGGGGTGTAGGTATGCAAGACTAGCCTTTAAACAAGCGCAGTTGTACGGTGAATAATTGAAGAACGTGGGGCTCCAGCAGTCTTGAGCAGGGGCCCTCTTCTGCTACCTGGGCACGGGGGCTTCCAGGCCCTCTGCAGTCAGCCAGCCAGGCAAGGAGCACAGGGGTCCCACTTTTCAGATGACCACTGAAGCCTGGAAGGGGAGCCCAGCAGTGCTGGGTCTCTGGGCAGGCTGGTTAGCGGGCTTCCTGGGAGCTCGAGGCCCTAGGGGCAATGGGGCAGGACACACACCAGGAAGACACAGAGCTCAGAAGAAGACCCCGCCCGACACCCACGCACGGGGGAGGTTTCCTGTCGTGCGCCACAATTTCACCTCGTGTGGGGAGAGCCGTAAAGAGAGTGGGTCACAGCTGTCTCTCCGTTCTCTGCAGACTCCCCCAGGGCCCGCCTCGCAGCCTCGGGACAGATGGGGGACAGAACAGGTGGCCACGTGGCCAGGCCAAGACGCTCAGCGGCTTGGCAGTTTGGCAGGGTGGTGTGGTCCGAGGGTGATGGGCATGGGCTGAGAGAACAGGTGCAGCTGGGCCCAACTGCCTGTCCTGGAGGGCAAGGCTGCACGGGGCCCCGGCCCGAACCAGATGGGACAGTTGGATGTGCGGTGAGAAAGGGAGAAGACATCCCAGAACAGGATGCTGGACTCGGGTGCTGAAGGACACCGGGAGTCCTTGAAGGCACCCTGGAAATGTAGTGGTTATGCATTGGGCTGTTAGCACCTACCACCACCCGTTCCCCGGGAGGAAATGAGGCTCTCTGCTCACCCTAAAAGAATGACAGTGTCAGAAACCCACGGGGGCAGTTCTGCTCTGTCCTGTCGGCTCTCCGTACGTCGACATCCCCTCGATAACTATGAGTCTGGTTGGTTTGGGTTAGGCGTCACCGGGGCCAAAGGAGAGTGGAGGGCATTGTGTTTGACACCCTGGGGGACTCGGGCCGTGGACTGAGGGTCTGCACAGCTTGCCCCTGGGTGTCGGGGGAGGGTGGGGTGGTGGGCAGAAGCCGGGCCAGCCCCAGTCCCAGCATGCTTTGTGTTATGAATCATCACCCTCCCGCATGGCTATTGCCACTGCCGCCACTGCCGCCACTGTGTTTGAAAGGCCCAGGCTGGCTACCTCCCGCCTGTCCCACCTTGTGGGTGACTGCTCAGCCTAGGGCAGGTGAGCATCTAGGGCAGGGGTCCTCAAACTTTTTAAACAGAGGGCCAGTTCACTGTCCCTCAGACCATTGGAGAGCCGGACTATAGTTAAAAAAACAAACAATGAACAAATTCACCGTGGGCCCAGGATGAGTTGACTGCTAAGCAGGACAGCAGCAGTGGCGGACCGGATAAATGTCCTCAGAGGACTGCGTGTGGCCTGAGAGCCATAGGTTGAGGACCCTAGGTCTAGGGTTTGGCATGGAGTCTCTCTGAATTGAAGTGATCGTCGCTGGCCAGAGGCTGTTGGCCAGGTTGCCCAGCTCTGGGCCCAGTCACCCCCTCCATGCCAGCAGGGACGGAGGCAGCCACAGTCCACCACAGAGAATTGTTCAATCTTGCCTTCTGGGGCCTGCCTGGCTTCTAGTTCGATGACCTCAGCCAGGGGAAGCAAGGGGTTCATCGCCCAAACCCCACCCTGCCCGGCCAGCTGTTCTGAAGAAGCCACAGAATGGGGGTGGGGGCTGAGTGATTGAACAACCCAAGTCACCTTCCAGCAAGGAGACGCCCCCCAAAGTGCCGTCTCTCTAGAGCCCAACTGCTTGCCCCGGGAATTCCCATCTCCCTGGAACTCAGGCTGTGACCACATCATGTTTTCATGAGCTCACGCTGGAGCAAAAAGCCAATCCCTGGGAGCACAAGGAGTGTGGGTGGGGGTTGCGGGGGATGGCCCCTGGAATGGCCAAGGCCCTGAGTCTCTCAGGAACAGACAGCTTCATCTTTCTCCCGAAGAGCGCCTGGTGCGTTTGAACCACTGACCTTCCGGTGAATAACTGTGTGTTTCTCACCGGGGCTCCTTATCCTGGAGTGGGGATATCCCCGATCCAATGACTTTATGGGAAGGGGACACAGAGATGGCAGCCGCATATCTGATGCCCAGACTCTAGCCCCAGGGTAGCAGGCAGACAATCCCTGAGCGTCTGGAAGTGATCGTGAGGCTCAGGACACTCGTGTAGGCGGACGGGGACCTGTTCCAACCTGCGGTATGGGGGCTAGCCCAGCACCCAGGTGGTGTGGGAGCTCTCAGGCCCCTCTGGGTTGGAGGGGACGGGGTTCGGCTGCTCTGCTGGGGGAGGAGGCAGTAGTTTGCAGGTCCAGATATCAGGAGGCAGCAGTGACGCAGCCACCCCGACTCTCCTCGGCCACTAGCCTCAGCTGTCGACGGGGGTCAGGGATGACGGGAGACCCTTAGAGCCCAGGAAGGTCCCCGAGACAGTCTGCAGCCAGACTCTGAGAGAGTGGGAGGAGAGCTGGGTAAGGCAGTCGCCATGGCGACCAGCCTCCCTCCCTGCCCCGCCAACCTGGGTAGAGGTGCCAAGCCAGCCCGAGTCAGACAGGGAGGGGCACCCTGACTCTGACTGAAGTGGGCAGGCGTGCCCCCCATCGCCCATCTCTGAGCAGAGCCCCGAATCCCCACAAGGAGAGGCAGTGTGAGAGCAAGCATGGGGCCTGCCGGGCGATTGACTTAAATCATTTTATAGAGAACCTATGTAAAATAAAAAGCCTTTAATCACATTTGTATCCATTTCCAGGCTCAGTAAATCAATTTGAATTGAGCCGGGTGCCACGGATACAGCTGATTAGCGGGTGCGTATGGGCCAGCTCGTGCAGCCAGGTCCGCGGACGGGCCAGCCCTTACCTCCCCAGTCAACGTCCTCTCGGTGGTAGGGGCAGGGGGACCCTGCACTCAGACTCTGCCCCGGACCTGGTGCAGTGTGCGCCTCTGGGGTCCCAGTGTTCAGAGGGAGGCAGGGAACTCTGTTCAGCATCTGTGTCTCCCCAAAATGCTTCCCAGCTGCCTCTGCTGGCCCTGGGGAGCCAGGTCCATGGAAGAGGATGAGGCTTTCTGTCCTTGGACCCTGTCCTGGTGGCTTACCTCCAAGGTGCAGGCCAGCTCTGAGCAGACCCATCTCTGCCCACGGGTGCTGCTGTCCAGGGAGAGAAGCCAGGCCATAAAACAGAAATAAACCTGGGGTGTGGGGAGAGGCGATGAAGATACAGAAACAGGAGGGGCAGGCTGGGGGGAAGTCAGGTGGGGGGAGGTCAGGTTGAGTGGTAACGAGTGGTGACCTTTGAGAAACCCCTGGAAAAAGGAAGGGGTCAGGGGTGAGGAGCTAGGTGGCTGACTCCCAAGGCTGGGCCTCCAGTCTCCCATCTCTGCTGGGGCCCCAGAGCACAGCAGAGGTCTAAGGACTGTTGGCCAAGGAGGGGAGAGAGCATGGCCCAAGGCCCACAGGGCCTGTGAGGGACCGAAGCCAAGAGATGGCCAGGGGGCACTGTTGGGTGGGGCAGGAGTGAGATGAAGGACCCTGTAGGGTTGGGACAGACCTCACTCTACCCTGGGCTGCTGAGAAAGGGGTGAGAGCAAATCGATGGGGATTCACCAAGGGTGGGGTCATGGAGGGGGAAGGAAATGACCTCCCTGAGGCCTCAGAGGAGCCCCCAAACCATATGAGGGTGGAGAAGCTGTGAGGGAGGGCATGGTTGTCCCTGTCCAGACCTTGTCCAGCGGTGCCTGCCCACATGTGGCAGCTGTGGCCTGTGCTCACTGAGGCGCATGTGGACAGCGTGGCTTGTGTGTATATCGGTATATCCTCAGGGACCAAGAAGCTCTGAGCCCCCAGGGTCATCACCCTACCTGCCTGGGCACCACAGAGGTGCCAGGAACTGACCCCAGGCCCTGCCGGGCCACCCACTCTGGTAGCCACACCCTGCCCCACGGAGGTGGTCGGAGCCAGACCGGCTGGGCCAGGCTGTCGGGTGGCCTTGTTTTTCCTGCTCCTCAGAGCTGGTTCCTTGGCTGGGATCTTGATGGCAAGTGTGTTTGATCTATAAATAGACGCAGAGTGCTTGCTGGTGGCTGGGGAGCCCCCCAGCGGGCCAGGCAGGACCGCTCAGGCTCCAGACTGCACATCAGAGCCACCCCCACCAGACCTAGCAGAAGCTTCTGGCTTCAGGCCCCTCCCAATCAAACCCCGTCCCACTCCTCTCAGCCCCAACAGCTGTGACGCTCGGTCTTCCTTAGCCAGCTCGGTCGATGTCCCCAACAACTCTCTTTGACACCCCCGGGAGCTGAAGCCCGGAGAGGTCCAGCAACTGGCCCAAAGTGGCTAGCTCAGAAGTGGCAGAGTTAAGATTCGAACGCAGGTGATGTCCAGGGGCCTTCAACTCATGGGCCATCCTGTCCTTGTTCTCCTGGGGGGCCCTGCCCTTGCGGGTGGGGTTCAGGACTCCACAGTACTCGTTGTCACCCTCCGGGGAACACCTGGCTCCAGGCTGGCCCCACCACACACCAGATCACCTTACATGCATGTTCTGGGCATCCATCCTGATGGTCCAGAGAGAGGCAGGCAAATGCCCCAGCTGGGGAGAATTCTATTCTAGTTGGGGTTGTGTGTGTGGGGGGGGGGGGGGGACCAGTGAACGGTGCTGTTTGTGGGTGACTCTCCAGTGAACACCGGCACACAGAAGAGTGCTAAAACGGAGAGTGGGGAGATTTGGGGAGCTGGCGGGGAAGGCGACAAGTCCTAAGGCCCTGGGACTGATCAGAGGTTTCTGCCCACAGGTGGAATCAAGTCTGTGCACTCACGCAGCATGATGCCCACTCTCCTGAGATTTACACAGAGTGCCCAGTGAGGCCCAGCCGCCCGCAGTCCTCCCTGGCCAGCCCCTGGAATTCCCTGTGAGCAGGGAGGGTTGGGTGGAGATCAGCCACCGGCCACGGACAGAGCCTGGCTTCCAGGCCCGGCCAGGGACTTTGCAGGTCAGGCAGTAACCTTCCTCCAACTGTGGGCGCGCTGGGCTCTTTCAGTGCTGAATTATTCAGGGTGGGCTTGTCCTCCTCTTCCACCATGCCCTCTGCGGGGAGGGGGGTAAAGCCAGCAGGGGAAGGGGCTCAGTCTCCCAGACGTGCAGGTGGGGGTCCCTATAGCTATTGGACTCAGGTGCCCACCCCGTCAGGTGCCCGAGGCAGTAGGATCAAGAGTGGACAGCAAGAGACTCAGGCTGGGGGTCCACACCCCTGGTCCTACCTTTGGTCCCTAGGGTTGGGGGCTGTGCAGTGTCGTTAACTCAGAGTCACGCCCCCCCCCCCCTCCTTCCCAACCAGAATCCTCATTCCTGCTCAGAGAAGGAGGCAACAGACGTGGTGGTCTCTTGCTTCAGAAAAGTACCTCTCAGAGGACGCTGGTCCCGGAAGCACAACTGTTGTGTAAAACCTTCCTCTGCTGGGCGACAGCATCACTGGTTAGAAGACTTGAGACACTGAGGTGAGGGGAGGCCGTTTACAAAGCTCACCTTTTCCTGGAGCGATGACTTTCCCCTCACAAGCATCATGGAGACAGATTCTTGGGTATTACCATAATGACAGTGATATGCTAGAAACTTGGACCCCCCCCCAAAAAAAATAGTCCAATTCACTGTCATCAAGTCATTTGTGAGCCCAGTGAGGTCTACCTGCCCATGTCCTCCCTGACCAGACCCCAGAATTTCCTGAGAGCAGGGAGGGCGGGGTGGATATCAGTCACCAGGCCAGGGGCAGAGCCTGGCTTTGAGCCTGGCCAGGGACTTTGTGGGTCAGGCGGTAACCTTCTTCTGGCTGCAGGCACGCTGGGCTCTTGTGGTGCTGAATTATTCGCACAGTGACCCTGCAGGACAAGGAAGAAATGGCGGCCCAGTGAGTGGCCCAGAAGTTTCTGGTGACTGAGTCCTCACCCACCCTGTGGGTGTGTTAGTGCATCTTTGTCATTTTCAATAACCCTGACGCAAACAAATGACTCATCGCCCTGGAGTCCAAGCCCACTCACTGTAACCCTGCAGGACAGGGCAGAACTGCCCCCTTGGGTGTCCGAGCCTGTCCCTCTTTCCAGAGTAGAAAGGGCCCTCTTTTTCCCGAGGAGAGGCAGCTGGTGGTTTTCAACTTGTGCTTAGCTGGTCCAGGCGTACGTAACCCCTCCAGGGCAGTTTTATGAGAAACCATACGTTCCTGCTGGAACATTCTGCCAAACTGCATACAACACGCATTTTGGTGTCACCCCCTGTGACTGTCACCGGTGTAGACTCAGCCCTCACCCTACAGGGACCCTGCTGCCCAGGACCCCTCCATGTCAGGATTTGTCTGCAGAGAGGAGGATGTCAGCCCTCAGGTCTGTGACCCGGAGGGGCTCTCCCTGACCTGGAAAGGATGTGGGGGCAGAGGTCAGTCGTCTCCCTGGCTCGCGGTCTCCTCAGACCCGTGGGTTGCAATGCCGTCTCTGAGAATCAATTTCCCAGAAGTCAGAGTTCAGTGCTCAGGGTGGGGTATGAGGGGCAGGGGGCTAGACCCCACCAGAGTCTCCTGCCTCTTTTTCCCCTGGGCCAGGCCAGCAGGGGCGGTGACTTAACCCTCGGCTGGAGGTCAAAGGCTCCCAGGGGAGACAGAGTCTACTCCCAGGCTGCCCATCTTTGCCACCCTGGCCCAGAGCCGTCCCTTCCGATGAGGGTGGGGCCCAGGTGCTTACAACAGGGTGATCTCCCAGTGATGGGTGGGCACTGCCGGAGCAAAGCCACGTCCAGGAGGCAGAACTACCTGGAAGGAAGGGACCTCGCCCAGGGAGCTGAGAGGTGGCCTCAGGCAGGCTCTGGGCAGGGTGGGGCAGAGGGAGCAGGCTGCAGAGTGAGAATAGGCCTGTTTAGAGGCGTGAGGGGGCAGCGTGCTGTCAGGGCTTCAGAGCTGGGATGGGAGGGGCTCAGAGGATGCCGTGGGGACAGGGAGAGTTACACAAGTCCCTCGTCTGTCCAATTGCTCCTGAACATGCCCACTGTGGCTGCGGGGGGAGGGGAGGGTCACAGCCCCTCACCATCTGTCCATTCTAATCCCAATGAATGACCCTATACCCAGGAGGACATGCCCCTACTGAGGTCGTGGTGCCCCAGTAGGGGGCAGGATCCTCTACCCCCCCCCACCCCTGCCCCTTTTATGCCCCAGGGTGCAGCTGTCAGACCTGGGCCTCAGCCTCCTACTCTGTAGTGAAGAGATGAGGGGCAGTCAGTCCTGAAGGGATCCTGCTGGCTGTCCCCAGGGGCCAGCAGCCCAGCGTCCTGCCAAGAGGGAGCAGACCTGTGTGCCAGAGAGCTGCACCCCTACCCCCATCCCCCACCCCTTGGATGTCTGTCCTTAGCAGTACCTTTTTCCTTCTGCCTCAGTTTCCCCGCCAGCAGCTCCAGTGGGCCGGTTTCTGGAAAGCCCATTGTAACCAAGATCATTGGGGTCCCAGAGCACCTGCTTCATCTGTTTGAGGCCCGGGTAGGGGCAGTGGTGGGTGGGCCGGAGCTGAGCCCAATCCCAGCACCCATTCTGTGTCAGCCACCCCTGCAGATGGGGGAGCCCCCAGCCTTGCACGGGAATGCCATCCCACCCTCTCCAAACACGCACACAGAATGGCACACCTGCATGCCACGTGGCAGAATTCCCAGGGCAGAACCCAGGTGGATGCCGGGGCCCAGGGCCACGGTGCTCTCTGCATACCAGGAGTCTCCCCATTGGGACCCCTGGGGAGGTGCTGGTGTCTTTGCAGGGGAGTCTGAGAACCTGTTTCAACATGGTGGGGGGTGGCGGGGAGGAGGCAGGATGGACCTGAGGCCAACTGCATTAGACCCCACAAGCACACCTGGTTTCTGACAGGCAGGAACACCTGGCTCGGGGAGACAGGTGGGAGGCGCAGGGTCCCCAGAGGCAGGACCAGAAACACTTTTGCATTGGGGTGGCAGCTGGGGAGGGTGGGGGGCGCTGCTGGGTTGGGCACAGAGAGGCTCCATCCCCTTCCTAGTCCCCCCCCCCATCCCCAGTGTGAGCAACCCCTAGCAGCACACCTGGCCAGGTGAGGCGGGCAGGTGCTTATCCAGTAATCTGAGGAAAGGGCTACTTTGAGGGACAGCAGCGGGGCATGCCGACCACCCAAGGCTCAGTCTTCACGTGGTGGGGAAGCAACTTTTTAAAAAATGCCAAGAGCAGCTAGCTCGGAGTGCCACCGGCCCTGGCCCAATCGTAAGGCGATCTCCTGCTCCTGGCACAACTATGGAACTGCTGATGCCTCCTGTGGAAACATCTAGAGAGCCAGAGGGACAGGCAGGGTCCCGGTGGCACACACGGGCAGGTGCTGGTCAGCCGTCTGAAAGGTGGGGGGTTGACACCCCTCTCCAGGCACCTCATAAGAAAGGCCTGGTGATGACTTCTGAAAGACCCACCGTCTCAACAACCCCCTACACCCAGGGTCCCCCAAGCCCCGGCCTCCAGAAGGCAGATGGCTTGGTTCTTAGCCAGAGCAAACAGGTCCCAGGGACAAAAGGGCCCTTGGGGGCTGGGCGGCCCCTCGGGAAGCTGTCCAAGGGGTGGCCACTCCAGAGACGGGGTGGGCAGCAGACTGGGGCTGTCCTGGGCCCCAGAGGCCTGGTCCTGGGGAAGGGTCCAGTCGGTTCCCTCCTCTTCTGCACTGGAGAGAGAACAACACGGGGAAGGCGCTGTGCTGCCTGCCCGCCCCAGGGTGCCTTGAAAACCTCACGAGAGGTGATAAACAGATCTTTGCATCCTGGAGCTGGTTAATTTGTTTTCAATAGGTTTCAATCAATTAAGTGTGGTTGGCGGGAAGGGAAAGTGCACCCGTAATTGGCTAAAATAAATCACTCTCACTTCAAAGGCAGCTCTCCACTGAGATGCAGCAGCCTGCCTTTAATCCTTAATAAACAGGCATGTTGTCCCACCCCCTGGGTCCCCCAGCTCCATGGGAACGGCACACAGAGGGGGTGGGGCCCCACCACAGAGGTCCCCAGAGCCTGCCAGCCAGGGCACTCTCTGGCCCTGCCTCTCTGTGGCCCCTGTCCTTTGGGGACCTGCGGGGTGGGGGTGGGGGGGCCCTGGAGGGCAGCTTCCAGGTGCAGGGCAGTCTAGAGCTGGGCTCTGTCCCCAACATGACCTGCCTTTGTCCCAGGCTCTCCAGCAAGTCACCCCCTTCACGGGGAGGCTCCTCTGCAGCATTTCCACCAAGCCCTCATTTGGAGGTGTGCATGTGTACGTGTGTGTGTGTGTGTGTGTGTGTGAAAGAGAGAGAGAGAGAGAGAGAGAGAGAGTTGTGGGGGAGGCACCAGGCATCACACCAACCAGTCAGAATTCAGGGAGGGTTCAGGGTAGGTAGCCCAGTAGGACTTGAAGTCCCTGAGTGGGAATGGGTGGATGAGGAGGGGTCCGGGTTGAGGGCCTCAGGGAGAGACAGTCCTCAGAGGAAACCATTCCTCCAGAGGGGGCTGCATAACCTGGTCCAGCCACACTGCAGCCTCCAGCCGGGGGTCACCATGGCTGGCTCAGCATGGAGGCCAGGTTCCCCAGGCCAGGAGGGGTGGAGCTCCCTGCGCCTCCCCCACACACACTCACTGCACAAACACCTCTCGAGCTCAGAGGGAAGAAGGAGGGCCCTTCCCATTTCAAAGACAAGGGAAACTGAGGCTCAGGCACTCCCCATAGAGAGAGGGGCCTAGTCTGGTGGACCAAAGGGCCCAACCTGCCCACATCCCACCAGCTCTGGGCTTACGTCTGGCCAGCTCCCAAGGCTCCAGAACCCTGGTCCCAGTTTACTGTGATCCTGACCTGCCTTGGGGAGCCAGAGGGGCAAGCAGTCAGTTCAGGCTGGGGCTGCATCCCACCTGTGTGTCACAGGCCTTCATTCTCCCAGGGCCTGCCTCCTGGGATGCCCCTGAAGGTCAGTCACGCTGCAGGCAGGGAGGGTAGGGGGAGTGACCACGAAGCCTGCCTTGGGCATCTCCTCATCTCCCGAGGGCCCCGGGGAAAGCCCCAGTGCAGCCAGCGCAGGGCTCTCGAAAACCGTCCAGTCCTGGATGACGAGAAGGGGAGCCGGGCAGTGGGTGGGGCCCCGAGCTTGCCTGCAGGCAGGCTCCTGCAGAAGGAGACGCAGGCGGGTGGACACACGGACCGCGGGAGCGTTCTCTCTGCCTGTGGCCTCCGCCGGCACCCAGGGACCACTTGTCAGGAAGGCCGGGGGCAGGGGCACTCTGCGAGCGGCTGGCTCCGCTCCGGCATCCAGGGCCTGCGGCCCCACAAATCACGGCCGCCTAATGAAGTGCCGGGCGCCCTGGAAGGACTCGGGGGGCCGCCCGCACCGCGCGCCAGGTCAGCGCCTCCACGAAATTACAGCTGTAAGACACAGCGAGGGGGCCGGGGCCTCTCACCCAGCTGTAATTACGGCCCTCGGAGCCCTGATTGCCGCAGCCCAATTAATTAAACACGGCAGCGACCCAAATGATGATCCCTCGCCTGGCACCGAGCAGTATTTCTAACCTTAACTGTCGGGGACGAGCTTAAATTTCCATCTGGACAGGAGCGTCACCCGCGGGAGAATGAGTGGTGCTGAACTGAACCTCGCGATGACAGACCCTGTAATTAGAAGCTGGAGTGGCCCTGAGACCAGTCTTTAAAACTGTCAGAAGCCAAGCGGCCGTCATTTGATACAAGGCTATCATTACCCATGAACCTATTAGGGACAGGTAAATAACATATTATTCCGGGGACAGAGAGCTGGCAGGCGGGGGGCTTGGCTGGCCCTTAATTAGAACCCGCAGTGCCCAGGATGGATGCTCACTGACCACTTCCTTCATTAGAAGATAAGAGCGTCGGGGGGTAGGCAAGGGGAACCCTGCCTGCTGACCCTAGCAGAGCTGGAATGTTCCGCCTGCCTCCGGCACCAGCAGTCGCCAGAACTCACCCCTGTGGCCTGTCGCCCCCCACACCCCCTAGGCCAGCCAGGCAGAGCTGGCACCCCACTTACCTGGGGGCCTAAGTGAAGAGTCTAGACCCCGTCTGCCCCACTATCCCGGGCTGCCCTTAGGCAGAGGTGTGCTTGTAAATATGGACAACAGGCAAGGTTCTCCCTGCTGTGCCCACCCACCCCCCGCCCCGGGCGTCTGGTACTGCCTCCTCCCTAGCCCTGGCAGCTGCCTGGCAGCCCTGGCAGCTACACTTGATCCCATCCCCGATGGCCCCGAGGAACTCCTCACTGTGCTGTGTGGTCGACCGTGTGTCAGAACGCTGCAATCCATGAGCACTGGTTTGGGGATCAGGTCACCAGGCCTGTCTCCCGGGTCTGGCAGCTGCCCCAAATCTGTTCAGCCCCCCCCGCCCCCCCCCCCTTCATAGCACACAAGCCCCTGTGGACAGATGTGGGGAGGAGGTGGGGGGGGGCAGCTGGGCCTGAGGGATCCACCTGGAAAGGCCGACCCTGACCTACCTCAGCCCCAGAGATGCCTGGAATCTTGGAAAGGAAAGGACTTCGGAGGCCCCCAGGGCCCTGGTATGAAGATACCCGCCAGCCCCAGGCCACTTGAGTAGGACTTAAAGTTGTCTCAGTAGCTGTCCCCGTGCCTGTCCAGTGGTTGTGCAGTTAGCCCTGGGGGTCTCCACCCAGATGGGGTGAGGTGGGGTGCACAAGCACCAATGAGAAGTCAGAGGTCCTTCCTGGGCCCGGGCTGTGTGAATAGCGTGAAGGTCTTCTGCACCTTCGAACGGGGCCCAGGGTGAGGCTGGGGGACTCTGCCCTGTCCACTATGCGTGGGGACTAGGCGAGGGCTCTCGGGAGATCAGATGCAGAAGTGGAGGCTATTCACCCACCACCCACTCCATCACCACAGCACACACCCACGCACACATGTACACACACCACTATGCCCGGGCGGTCCCAGTAAACCACCCCCCATCCATACCGGGACAGTAACTCTTTTGGTAGTAGACAGACTCACAGAAAACCTCCTTGTCTCCACTCCACTGCACACACATATACCCCCCACATGCACATAGATGACCCTCATGCACCCACGGTGCCCCACCTCATGCACCCACGGTGCCCCACCTCATGCCCCTATGCTTGCACATACATGACCTCCCTGCGTTGACTGTACTACACACACCAAGACCCTCACATGCGTGCACACGCCACACCATGTATGTAGACCTCCGCACACATTCATACACAACTACACACACTGCCGTGCCAGTCAGCCACTGCACCCCACACATATTTCACACACACACACACACACACACACACACACACATACACAAAGAGTCTGTGGACACGCACACATAACCTCCAATGGACTTGGGAGAGTGCCCCATTGTCTCCTTGGTTAGCACTTAATGTATTTAAAATTCTGGACGGCCCAAGGTGCTCTCATTCGGAGCTCCCCTCACCCAGAAAGCACCCCACTGTCCAGGTCTCGTCCCTGTCCCACCCTTGCCCATTTCTGTGCTTTGCCCAGGGCAGGCAACCCCGTTGGCAGGCCTGAGACCCCTGCCATGGCGAGGCTGGCACTCTTCACAGAGGTTCCACCACCCTGTGGCGTGCTCACACAGCTCTGTTCCTGAGCGGTGTCCCATCCCTACCCGCTCGCCATCTGGCAACGTGAGCATGGGGCCCTTCGGTCTCCTGGGTCTGCAAAGGAGCAGAGTTGCTGGGTCTCTCGGTTACCCAAGGTTGGCATCTGGACCATGAGAGAGGGCTCCCTCACCCTCAGGAGATGGGACTGGTCCTGGTGGACCCAGGCCTCTCTCGAAGCCCCATCCACCCTCCGCTGAGGCTGTATGCGCCCCATCCCCCCATGTCTTCCTCACAGAGAAGGTTCAGGGATGATCTGGGTGGTGTCAGATGGTATTGCTCCCCCCCCCCACCTCACCCCCAGCCTCTGCTAGATAATAACTCCCTCCCACATTCGCTTTGGAAATGGAGTTGGGGATTGTGGCCACGC
Organism: Nesogale talazaci; assembly: GCA_004026705.1. NCBI lineage: Eukaryota > Metazoa > Chordata > Mammalia > Afrosoricida > Tenrecidae > Nesogale > Nesogale talazaci. The sequence continues at coordinate 14,732 of PVJH01017126.1, forward strand.
CCAGGGGAGACTGGTGGGCAGCCAGGCCCCTGGGGCTGCTGGGACTGAGACACCCTCCAGGGCTGCCGCTCTCCACGCCCGATAGCCGCCATTCCTCTTCCTGGTGTGTTTTCCTGGTTACACGGCCAGGACTTACCTGTGAGGGTCACCTACCTATCTGACAGTCACCTCCACAACCTGTCTGCACCGGGCCCCCTGTAATCAGCCCCACTGAAGAGGCACAGGGCAGGCAGCCCTCAGGAGCCCCACCATCACCCCTCCCCTGTTTCCTGGTCCTCCCCCAATGGGGGAGCTTTCGGTCCCTTGTCAGAGCAGGTGGCATTTCAGAGTGACTTGCTGAGGATGGCCTGTGATCTGACTGCCATTTCCTTTCGGCACCACCAGGGGCATGAAGGGGAGGGGTGGGGGGGACAGACACAGCTCCTGGAGAAACAGAGTGGTCAGGGGCTGCCCGAGAAGAGGAAGGCTGGATTTGGGCCAGAGGCCCGGAACCCCTTGGCCACCGTGAACCAGCTGTGTCAGGAACACACGGCCCAGAAAGCACAATGTTGCTTGCGTGAACTGGACCTTCAGAAGGGAGTTGGCTGGTAGGGTTTTTCCTGTTTGCTTCCCGAGTCTGTGGGGGAGAAACCGCAAAAAACCCACCCACAGCCAGCTCACAGAGATCCTCAGGGCAGGGTGTGGAGTTTCCAGACTGGAACTCCTTGCTGGGGAAGAAAGCCCATCTCTCTCCCATGGGAGCGGTGGGTAGTTTCGAACTGCTGACCTCGCAGCTGCCCTGTTCGCAGGGTCTTCTCGTGGATTTGAACCCCTGACCTTCCTGGCAGAGGCAGCACAGTGGGTGCCCCATTTGCACTGCCCCCTGGGAACTCTGTCGTATTTCTTTAACTGTTCTTACCCCGAATTATTACTTAGGAGGTGGTGGTGTTACATTTCAGGCCATCAACTTGGTCATCCATAGTCTAAAGTACGCCACTCCCCCTCCTTCCCACCTGTAATAGTTGACCTCTGCCCCCCTCCTCAGTTTCTCTTTTTCCTCTGCAAACCGCTAGCTTCCACTGTACCTAACCCAACACCCATCCACAGTCTAGCCCAGGGCCTTAGCTTGCTGCCTGAGTGAGTGGGGGTGGGAGAGGGCTTTGTCTTCTATCTGCTTTCATGGTCCTCTGCCTGTGTCCACCCTGTGTGACCCCGCCCCCCCACTAGTGAACTCTGAGTTCTCATCCCTAAGCTGGGGGTGGGGGGGTGGGTGGGAATTCTGAGCTGTGCCTAGACGCATAGCGGGAGCTACAGGTTGCCTGTCATGCTAGCCAGTTGGGGAGATTCCTGCTAAGTCTAGGGGACACTGGAAAACTGCCCCCTCCCCCCCAAGGCTGGTGAGTAGCCCTGGGCACCAGCTGTGTGGGGCGTGGGGATGTGTCCACAGCAAACAGAACAGCTTCAAAAGGCAGGGGCAGGTCAGGGTAGGCATGGCCAGCGCGGGGTGTGAGCTTGAACTGGACATGGGATTGGGGAGGAGGGAGTGGCCCCGAACCAGGAAGGACATCAAGGACAAAGGCAGGTGGACTCGCTCTCTGTAGGCCCGGTCAGATGGACCTCCACCTGCATGGACAGACAGGGCTATGAAGCTGTGGGGTTGGACCCATGCCACGATCAGCTTTGAGAGACAAGCTCTGTCCGGGGGCAGGGGCTGGAGCCAGGGTCACGGACAATCACGCCAGTGTGGGCTACACAGTGAGCAGCTTAAACCCACCCGCAGAACGTGGTCCTTGTCCTGCTGGACCCTGAGATACGACCCCTGGCTCTCAGGTAACAGAATGGCCCGTGAGGAGCCATCCAGACCACACCTGAGCTGGTCCACTGGCTCCCAGGTGGGACTGGCCCAGCCAGAAAGACCCCCTGTGCTGTCAGCCAGCTTGGAGGGAGAGATATGGGTCTCTCTCAAGTAACCAGGCCCCAGTGCAGGCTCTGACACACTCTCTGTGGCCTGGTTGGCCAGAGTTGCCAGTGTGTATGGGAGATTGTCATTGCATGCCCTCTAGTCACCATGAGACTATTTAAGCAGAACTGCCCCGGCCCCCACGAACTTGGGGTTCCTGTGGTGGGGGGAGGGGCAGGACAGCATCCCACCACCATCTCAGAGCCCTGGCGGCTTAGTGGGTACGTGTTGAAGTGCTAACCCCAGGTCGGCAGATCGAGACCACTGGCTGCTCTGCAGGAGGGAAACGCGGCTGTCTTTTCCCCATAGAGACTCACTGTCTCAAAGCCAGGGGGCAGTTCGACCCTGCCCTGGGGGGAGGGGGGGTCTGCTGTGAGGAGGTATGGACTCAGCAACTGGGACATTTTTTTTGATGGGGGTCGTTCTGTCGAATGCTCTAGTCCATGGAAGGAATACGGTCCAGCAGGTCAGAAAGGCGGGGGGTGGGGGGTGGTGGCGGTGCTGGAGCTTGCGGCTGGCACCCTGAGGAGCAGAAGGAGCACTGTCTTTGTGGCCATCAGGTCAGAAGGGAAGGTGTGGTCTGGGGGGAGAGACCCCCAAACTAGCAACTGAGGACCCATACCAAGGCTGTAGAGGAAGCCAGAGGGTCGGGGGGTGGGTGGGGGCCTCTGTTGTAATGCGGGGGCCCCCTCACTGGCTGTGTCTTGTCATGGGGTCTTGTGGGTGGAAGGGCCTGGGCATGAGAAGGCTCCCTTGGAAGAAGGCAGGGCTGGCTGCACGGTCTGTTATGGGGACAGTGAGGTGGGGGGCTGGCCAGGCTGCAGCTGAGGTGGGGGGCTGGAGGAGGGGGCCGTCTCTAAGATCCTCTGCCCCTCTGCCTGAGGTGTGTGGCTCTGAGAGCCCCCACCCCCACCACTGGCCTCCTGACCCCCAGGCCCCCGCAGACAGCCTCCCTGACACAAGCTGACAAGAGGCATTTCCAAGATGGATGGATGCAATTTAGCACAAATTTTGCTGGATTTGGTGACGTACGGCTCCCTGTTGGAGCCGGGTCGGCTGTGACTCCAGAGACAGCCGGCTTATTAGGCTGGGCAGCGTGAGCAGGTGGGGCCCGGAGGCGGGTACTCCCCCCACCCCCCCACGGCCTCCCTTTTGTGAGCCTATTGAGTGCCTGCCCCCCCCCCATGCCCGCCCCTCCACAGCAGGAGCACGTGAGCTGCCTCTTCACGAGCCTCCAGGGGCCCAACTGCCACGCTATCCCCCAAAGCACGCCGCACTCCGGGAGAGCTGGAGCTAAAGACAGCTCCCCTGTGGCCTGGGGCGTTCTTAATGGGGGCTCAACGCCACTGTGAGGACCAGCCTCCCCCGCCCGCCTCCAGTCCAGGCCACAGCCCCTCTGCAGCCTGCCCTCAGCTACCTGGTTCTTGGTCCTCAGCAGGCCACCTGAGGGGGAGGGCCCTGGGGATTGACCACCTCAGCAGGGGCTGGAGGCAGCTTTTGATGCTCACTGCTGGAAGACATCCATGAAAGGCAGGGGGGTGGGGGGCTGGGGCTAGAGAGGCAGGACCCCTGTGTTCCCAGCGTTCCAAGCAGATGTTTTCTGCTCGTTAAGCTAAACTCTCGCTCTGCGTTAAATATCCAGGGATGCTTTAGAGAGGAGCTCAGGGCAGTCTTTTCTGTCAGGGCCTTCATCCCCACCCTCGGTGAGAATCTGACATTCCGTTCTGCACTTCATCCCCCCTTTCAGTGCTACGGAAACTGCTCTGAACATGCCCTGGAGCCCAAATTGACAGTAGTCGGGTGAGAGATCAGAGGGCGCCCTGCGGGGGCAGTGCGTTGACGTGAGGAGCAGCCCTGGCCGCAACGGGCTGTTTGTTCCCTGCCAGGTCAGCGGTTCAAAGTCATCTGCTGCTCTGAGGGAGAAAGAGGAGGCTTCCGACATCTGCAAAGAGTTTCAGAAACCCACCCGGGTAGATCTGCCCCATCCTCTCTGATCCCGACGCTCGCCGGCCGTGAGTTTGGGGTTTGGGGTGTGTCCTTCTGGAGCTCATGTGGTTGGAGGAGGGGCAGACAGAGAGGGTGAAGAGGACTGCACCCCTCAAAGAATCTCATTGGTGTCACCCAGAGGCACATGGAGAAGCTGCTGGTGGGAGGTCTGGCCGTGCGTGCTCTCCGGAAGGGGCCCTGGGGACAGCAGGGTTTCTGCTCCCTGAGAGATGGACATTCTGGACAGCCCACCTCAAGTCCATGGCATGAGTTTGAGGGAGAACGCTGGTGACTGGCTCTGAGTCACAGACGCCGGGAGTGACATGGCTGGGTCATTCTGTTCTTAAAGAGCCACCGCCCTGGTTACCTTGGCGTCTACCAAAGCCGGACCCTTGACAGGTCCACCAGGTGGCATTTGAAGCAGGCCTGGCTTCGGGGTGGGCTCCCTGCCCACAAAGGCCTGGCCTGAGCCGCTCAGGGGGGCTGGAAGTTGCTGAGGTCCGGGGCAATTGTGAAGGTGGGTGGGAAGGAGAGTCATGCCACTGAAAGCCAGCACTCTGAGTCCATTCTGACTTGCAGGGATGGGGGGACAGAGTGGAACTGTCCCTGTGGGTTTCCCCACCTTTGCATCTTCACAGAGAGCACCTGCAGCCTCTGCTTCCTCCTCTGGGGAGGCTGGTGGGCTCGAACCTCTGGCCTTTCCGATCACAGCAGAGCACTGTAACTATACAAAAGGAGAGAAGGGAATCCGTCGTTGTGTTCAAAGGCATTTTTTTTTCTTTCCTCCCTTCCCCCTCCTTCTCTTTCCCCAAACCTTCTTGTAACCATCCAAGTCGACTTCTTTGTATGTGAGAAAACATCTGTCTTCATCCTTTTCCTTTTAAAACAGCGGTCTCCGGCAAGATCGGTCTGTGGGGGATTGAGTTCTTGTGCTCAGCATAAGCTCGCTGCCAGAACATCCCTGCTGACTCACGAGGACCCGACCGATAGGCTCGAGTTGCCCCGTGGGTTCCGAGACTGCCACTCTTTGCAGGAGTAGAAACCCCTGCCTTTCTCCCACTAAACTGCCAGTGGTTTCAAACCGCTGACCTGAGGGTTGGTAGCGCTGCACCACCGGGCTCCTCTGCATAAAAATCTGTCTGGGTGGCTGAGCCCTGGTGGCTTAGTGGTAGTTTGCAGGACTGCAGCCCATAGGGTTGACAGTTCAGATCCAGCAGCAAGGCTGGACTTGCTACTCCCACCAGGGCAGTGATGCCACAAAAACAAAATCTGTGTGGGTGACAAGATGCCTTAGTGATGCCCAGGCCGTGGTGCAGGTGGGTGTGCGTCCATCCTCTCCGTGCCTGTGTCTGCGCCGGCCTCTGTCCGGGAGGGTACGGGAGGGGAGGTGGGCAGAGAGGTAACTGGTTCACGCTGTATTTATATTGGGGGGAGGGGATATCCACACGGCTTTGGCCCAGCTGTGTGTGAGGACTAGAAAAACCCTGGGTAAGAAGTGGGTGTGTGATGAGGCTTCTCATGCAGACTTGGACTTGGTTTAGGGCTCAGGTGACCTCACAAGCCAGCTGAACCCCAAACCACATTTCTGGGCACGGTGGTGAGAGGAACAAAGCACCAGGCCACCCAGAGCAGACAACTTGAGCACTTCGGAGATAGGGAAAGCTGGGGGGGGGCGGGGGGTCAGCGGTTTGAAACCACCGGCAGTTTAGTGTAGGTTTCTCCCAGAAGGACCTCTGACTCACTGCCAAGCAGGCCCCAGGTGCCGACATCCCAGAGTCCTGCCACCTGGTCAGCCGGGTGTCTCTGTGGCTGCCTCTAAGTATCATGACCTTCCTGATATTTGGGGGGCGGGGGGGCTCTTCCCTTCCCTGCTCTTAGAGACACATGACTGATGGTTTGATTTCACCTCCTCCCCCACCCCCCAACCAGGTAAAGCTGAGCCCGCGCCCAGCTCTGAAGTGGGGGGTGGCAGGAGTGACTATGCGCTTTCGAGGGTTTCTGGGACTCAGTTTGCCCACATGCTGTGGAGATGGTGCAGACTCTTCATGTGGGGGCTCCCTTGGCCCCTCACACACCTTGTGGGCAAGAATTTTGCAGCAAGGCCAAGTCTGCCCCGAGGGATCACTGGGACGTGTGGAGGGCACACCATTCGTGGCTCGGCCCTGGGCTGCCTGGTCTTGGGGTAATTCCTGCTCACCAGAAGCTGGGGTTTAAGTCCACCCAGAGGCCCCCACCCCAAGAAAGTTCTGGCCATCTGCTTCTGAAAGACAAAAAAAATTTTTTTCAAAAAATGCCGACACACACCAATGCTGTTGGGCAGGGTAGAAGTGGCCCCTTGTGTTTCTGAGACTGACTCTGATACAGAAGTAGACCACCTTGTCTCTCTCCAGGAGCCCGCCGACGGTTTCCAAACTGCTGGCCTACGGTTAGCAGCTGCACAGCATAGCCATCCGGTCACCAGACTCGGAAATGCCCGTGGAGCCAGCTTGACCCTGACACACACAGGGTCACCCTGAGTTGGGGACCCCTGACTCCTGGCTGGCCCAGTCCCTTAACCCCAGTGTGTGGGCCTTGTCTTGTGCCACATCTCAGGGGGGGCCGCCGGGGGGCTCAGGGCGACACCCTGTCCCACCACGCTGCACAGAGCAGGCAGGCAGATGGGGAGGGGGTGTGGGGAGTGACCCCTCTCCAATCCCCCTCAACAAACCCGCTGTCTCCCGCCTGGCACCCCCACCGCCAATCCAGGGCGGCTTTCTTCCTTTTTAATCTCCCAACCAGCCGGCCGGCCCATTTCACTGCCGGCCTTGGGAGAGTGACATTTACATATTAATATTTTCTGCGGCGGAGCCAGGGCGGCCGCGGGGCGCGGCCTTACATGACGCCGGGGAGATAAAGCGCCCAGCGGCCGTGAACGTCGGCGCCGCCGCTGCGCGCCCGCCTGCCCGTGAAAGGCCGCGCTGCGCGTTTGCCCTGTCAGCACGCGGCGCGCCGCGGAAACAACTGATGGAGCGCCGCGCGCCCGCGGGTTTATCTCCACTTACAGAGGACAGGCTCTTTGTGAGGGGCTGTCACTCGCTGTCCCCAGCCGGGCGCTCGCTCGGGGACACGCTTGGCCAGGAACGGGCTGACAAGAGCCACCCGCCCCTTTATCTCCGCCTGGCAGCCGGGCGCCAGGCCACCGCCGCGGGCTCATGATGGGGGCAGACCCAGGGCTCGGGAGTGACCCTGGGAGCTGCTGGGGCCTCCGGTGGTGACGGGGGTCCTCAGGGCTGGAGTCACAGGAAAGCCCTGTCCATGGTGGCCTCTGACTGACCGGGACCCTGCGGGAGCTAGGCTCTGGGGGGTTCTGTGACCTTCAGGAAGCATGCAGTCATTTCTCTCCTCCACCCTCCTCTGGGTAGGCTGCAGCATCCGGAGTTTGTTCCTGTGTCCCTCCAGGCCCCCATCTCTCTGTTGGTGGACGGTCCGCTCCCACAGGGCTGCTGGGGTCTCCTCCACCAGTCCTCGGCACCCACAGCGGCTCCCTCCCAGAGGAGCTGCCTAAGTGGCTGTTAGGCTGCAGCGTGTTCTGCAGAGCGAGGCCTGGATCCAACGGCAAGGATCTTGGCCACCATGTGGCCCCCACGCTTCCCACTGTCCCCTTCCTCCTCACCCTCTATGGGCACTCTCTCTGTCTCAATCTCATTGTCACCCGAGACCAGGAGCCCTGCCCCTCCTTCCTTCCTGACTTGGGGGGTGAGGGGAGCACTGGAATGTAGGGTCTGGCACAAGGAACCTCTCCACAAAACAAGTCCCAACGAGTGGCTTCCTCGTGACCCTCCAGGACAGGGCAGAGCTGCCCCTGTGAGTTTCCCGGGGTGTCTCTACTGGAGCAGACAGCCTCAGCTTTGACCCAAGGAGATGCTGGTGGCCTCCAACTGCTGACCTTGAGATGAGCAGGGCAGCAGGTACCCCACCAACCCCCTGTGTTACAGTGGCTCCTGGTGCCAGGAAGAGCCTTCTGCAGGGAGACTCCCAAGGCAATGGACTCCCCACCACCCTCCCTCTTGACCCCGTGCTTCGGGCACCAGAGTTCTGGGAGAAGAGCCCGAGACACGTCTTCCAGGGTCCACGCTGTCCTGGCCATTCTCTGCCTGAGGGCCAGGCTTGGCAAGGGCACTGATCAGAGGCAGGACCGGGCAAGACCCACAGACAGCACAGGCCTGGCTCTGCAGGCCTCCGGGCAGCGCCTGGCAGAGAGAGCTGTCAGACAGGTCCGGTCTTGGGGCTGGAAGGCATTTGCCATCCCTGCAGCCATTGGCGAGCAGGAATGTCCAGTGTCCCGGAGTCTGCCAAGCTTGTCCCTGGCCGTGGGGCTGCACCTGAGCCTTGGTGACCCAAGGCCAGGAGGTCAGCCACCCAAAGACTACAGGCTACCATGTGTGTGGCACTTCCTGTGGGCCCAGGGTGGGGCTCAGAGGTCAGAGTTCGCCAGACTCAGGCGAACTTCTAGATTTCTGTCTAGATTGAGAGAGAAGCCCACAGTGTCCACCACCACCACCACTACCTCCCCTAGCCCCCACATACCTACCTTCCTGGATGAAGCCACAGGAACAAGGAGTCCCAGCCTCCTTGCTCAGCCCTTGTCCGGGACACACACTCTCCTGGGCGCCTGAGCCACAGGCATCCGGAGGTCTGGGCTCCAAGCCCGGCCTTACCTGTTGCAAAAGTGTCTTTAAGCATACGTGGGACCTGTGTGAACGCCCGTTTCTTCTTCAGGTCCTGACAGCTCCAAGGCCCCTAACTGCTCAGCTGACCTTCCTGGTGCCTCGGCGTTTGAGTGGGGCTGGATGGGGTTTCCAGCACCCCCACGCCACCCCCACCACACACGGGCAGGAGTGGTGGGGCTCATGCTGGGGCTCACACTGGGGCGGGCATGTACTGAGGACCCTGCCTCCTTGTCTTCATTCTTAGCCTATAAAGTCGGTGCGCTGGCACTAGGCCCAGGGGGTCTTGACGGGTTTCCACATACGGTGTTAAGACCCTGTGCTAATGAGCGCCTGGCACTGCCAGCCTTCCCTGGCCTGCACGTGCCAATGGGAAATTGGCACGGGATTTTGGTGCCAGCAGAGGGGAGGGAGACCCCCATCCCAGTGTCCGCAGGGATCTTCCCAAGCCTGACAATTGGCCCTGTGAAAATCCTGTCCAGTGCCCCAGGAGGGTAGCCTCCAGCAAGCTTTCCCCTGCTCTGAGCCAGTTTCCCCCCAGGCAGAAGAACTCCACCACCCCCCATGAGGACCTTGGGATTTAACTGGGCAGCTGTCTACTCCCTCCTCCCCGCCCCCCCGCAGACACGTAAACGACACTTGTACAAATCCCCCTGTTGCTTGACAGGCCCCAGGTGGATTGTGGGATCTTCCAGGACCCTGCCCCCCACTGACCCTTTTCCCTCCCCACAGTGAGAGAACGACAGGCTTCTCCCCATGGGGAACCCCCCTCCCACCAGGCTGTGGTTGCATTGGGGGAAGCCAGTGGATATGAGGGAGGAGGTGACCAAAGGCCTGGACGCCAGGCCCTGTGAGAATATAGCCTATCTCTACGCCCCTGGGTCGTGTCCACCTGTCTGTCCTTCCAGGGCCTCGCCCCTGACCCCAGGCCCCTGCTGTTGCCCTTCCTGTGGCATGATTCAGGGAGCTCAGGGTCCTGGTGCCGCTTTCTGGGTCACTGGCACAGATGGTCTCAGGGTTCAGAAGGAACAGAGGACTAGAGCGTCGGCAGCCTTGTTGAGGGAGGTGCAGTGGGAAGGGGACCCAGCAGGGACAGAAGCTAGCTGGCACAGTAGGGGGAAGGGGAGCAGTGTGGCATGGAGTGTATGTTGTGTGTGTTTGTGTGTGCATCAGCAGATGTATGAGCTACGAGTGTCTGTGCGTGAGTGTGCTTATGTGTAGTGTATATTTGTATGTCCTGTGTCCGTGTGTGGTGGGATGGTGTGTGTATGTGAGTTGTGTTATGCATGTGTGTTGTGTAGAGGTGTAGCATGTGACTGTGTGCTGTGGTGTGTTGGCAGTGCTTGTGCGATGGTGTGCTGTGTGGCAGTGTGTGAATTTTTGTTCTGTGTGTTGGTGTTGTATGTGTTGGTGTGTTGGACAGGTTTATGTGTGTGTTGGGTGTGCTGTATTGTGTGACTGCTGAATGATGGTGTGTGTGTGTGTTGTGTGATAGTGTTGGCTGGGTTTGTGTTGTGAGAGGGTCGTTGGGTGTGTGTTGTGTGAATATGTGCTGGGGGCGTGTACTGTGTGAGCGTGTCTGTGAGCAGCCCGTCTCAGCTCTCCAGCCCCAACAGCTCGATTCTCTGGGCAGTTCTGCGTCACTACATGTTGGTGACCTTTCCATGAAATAACCTGGATTCCTGGGTTGGGGGAAGCTGACAGTCCCTCCCCCTTCCCCCTGGGCAGGTCAGGAAAAGTCTGGGTCTGATGATTGTGGAATCAGGGGCCTGGGAGAGAAGTGTGAGAAGACACAGCACTGTCTTCCACCCCCCTCACCTCCCACAACCCAATTGGAGTGGAGCTGAGCAGCAGGGACTAAGGCAGTCCTGCCGAAGCTTCTAGACGATTCCAACCAGGGTCCCTGCCTGCTGGGGGCTGCAGTGCAGTAGTAGTCCAGCTCACTCTGGGTGTTGTCACCCCAACAGTGTTGTGACCTCACAGGTCACCCTGGGTCTGGCAGTTTCAGCTGCCTTCCTCCCAGGCTGGGGGTGAGATGGACCCACCTCTGTCCCATACATGTCTCCTAAGCCTGTGCCCAGCGCTGGGCCATCCCATTCAGAGCAAGCCCAGGTGAAAGTGGGGGGGGGGCTGCCTCTTAGGTTCCCCAGGCAACCAGGTCTTTCTTGCTCAGCTCAGCATGGGGGCTGGACTCCCTGTCAGTCTGTCATCAAGCCCTCCGGTCTTGGACAGCCAGGGTGCCTCTGCCATCTGGGCTCTTTCAGAGCTGGGTGTTGGCGTGACACTGGATGCTCCAGGGACTCCCTGAAGGGCAGCAGTAGCCACTGGGGCACCGAGGAGAGGTGCTGGACTTGAGGTTCCTGGGTCCCTGGCAGAGACTGCTGCTCACCCCAGATGGAGTGGCTGGAGGTGAGGCCTGTGCACTCTGGGCTGGGGGCTGGGGCCAGGACACCAGCATGACTTCTGTTCTGACCTGCTCATGTTCTAGCACTGGGGGTGGGGGTGGGGCGGGGGAGAAGGAGAGGGCAGGGCTGTAATTACAGGGGGAGGGCAGGGGGCGGACAGCACTGCCTGTGGGAGTCAGATGGCCTCACAGCAACCTGTGTGCCCACAAGTGGAGGCAGAGTGGGTACTCCTGGGGAAACAGGCTGGCAGTCTCTTCTCTCTCTCTCTCTCTCACATACATAAGCATGCTATCTCACACACATATGTATACACACATGGATGCTCCATCTCACACACACACACACACACACACACACACACTATCTCATTCACACACATACATGAACACTATTTCTCTTTCACACACACATGCACGAGCACACACACACACACAGGGCCCTGGTCCCCTTTCTGCATTTCAGGGCCATTCCAGTGCCCCCTGGGCCCACACAGCAGGATTAAAGCTAATGAGGGAGCCCGCCTCCCCCCTTCCTGGCTCCTGAACAAAGAGCCTGTCCCCTGGGGGGGTTGGAGCCTCACCCCCGCAATCTGCCCATTAGATTGCATCACTGCCCCCTGCGCGCCCCCTCCCCCATGTTCCAGGGGCAGCAGCAGGGAGGGGCAAGGCCCCAGGTGGCTCTCTGGGAAGCCCTGGCCCCCACTGCACCCTCCCACACACTCCCCAGGGTCCCCGCAGTCCCCCGTTGTCCATGGAGGGTGGGGAGCAATAACCCCCTGCCTGGCTCCAGGTGTGGGCAGTCTGTACCTGGAGGGCTGCCCGGGATGAGAACCAAGCCCCCCATCCCTTGGCGGCAAGACCCTGCTTTCCAAGTCCGTTTGGAGGGACCCAGATAACAGTGGCACTGCCCCAGGGTTGCCCAGGCTGCTGGGAGATGCCTGGCGATGCACCAGTGACATGAAGAGGGCAGCTTTGGGGCCTGGAGGGCGGTCCGTCCCTGCTGGTCACCGTGAGTCAGTCACCTCCAGGACCGTGGGTTGAAGCTGGAGTTGGGTCTTTACCGCAGCAGACAGATTCAGTGTGTTCCTCAGGAGCCCTGGGTGGGCTCAAACTGCCAAGCTCTCTGTGAGCAGCAACTCCCTTAGCCGTGCCCCTACCAGGACTTCAGCACCACCACCACCCCCGCCCCAGAGCAGGACGTGGAGCCACTGAGTGCTCCTACTGTGTGCCAGGGCCCTGCTGGGTTAGCCTGCAGACCAGCACTCAGCAAGAGAGATACAGCCAGACTGTCACGTGTGGAGGGGCAGAGGCTAGAGGGGGAGCTGGGGGCCTAGGCACCTCTCAAGTCCTGGCTTCAGGGAGCTACAGTGGCTGTGGGGGGGACCCCATCATCCGCCTGCCCATCTGGCCACAGAGGCCCGATAGTGGTGGCAATGGGACGTGCTGGCAGAGAGGTGGGCAGTGGGTTCGGCAGCCAACAGGGCTGTGGTTCAGGGTGGCCCAGGCGGTGCCCCTGTGGTGGGTAAAGCCCTCGCTCCCTTGCACAGGCGACCAGACCTGTAATTAGCTTTTAACCTGTCCCCGCCGCCGCCGTTCACTCCAAAAGGCCCCTATTTGTTCCAGGGAGCTGCTGGTGTAGAGAACTCAACAGGGCCAATTTTGTTCGCGATGAATTAAGACTTGTAAATGTAAAATGAGTTCATCTATTTAATTAAGCGGCAGCAATATGGATGTTAAATTAGGTTCACAGCAGAGGAGCCAAAACAGGCTGAAGAACTGTGGGCTGGCGGTGCCAGGGCCTGGGGGTGCATCCGCCCCCCGCCCCCCCCCCCCAAACCCTTCTTCCTGCTCCTCTTGGCACATACTGGGGGTGGGGAGGGAAGCAGGTCCAGCCTGAGCCTCCATGCTGCTTGGAGTCTGTGTGGCAATTCTAGCAAAAGATGGCTCCGACAGTTCACTTCTCAGGGCCAGCCGCTAGTGCTTTGTCTGGACTGGCAGGGAGAGCCTTTTCAGCGCCCCTCAGAGGGCAGCACTCAGCCAGCCAGTCTGGGAGGCTCAGGTTCCAGGCTCCAGTCCCTGTGAGCCTGTCCATGCTCTTCTGGCTACATTGTTACCTTCACCCTGAAGCTTCCAGTCAAGTGGTGTTCCTGCTCTCGCTACATTGTTACCCTCACCCTGCTGTTCGCTACATTGTTACCTTCACCCTGAAGCTTCCAGTCAAGTGGTGTTCCTGCTCTCGCTACATTGTTACCTACCCTCACCCTGATGCTCCCACAGTGGTGTTCCTGCTCTCACTACATTGTTACCTTCACCCTGATGCTTCCTCTCACTGGTGTCCTGCTCTCTTAGGCTGTTGGTAAGTAGATTTTGCTACTGTTTTCCTGTTGTTAGGGTCTCTGACCCTGCCAACTACAAGGTCAACCCTGGGAAACCAGCAGCTGTCCCCTGGGAGACAAAACCAGGTTGGGGCTGAGCCCTGGTTGTGTAGTGGTTGTGTGCAGAACTGGGACCCACAGGGTTGGCGGTTCATATCCAGCAGCAGCTCTCCAGGAGCAAGGTTGGGCCTCCTACTCCCACCAGGGTAGTGATGCCCACAAAAAACAAAAACAAAAACCAGGTCGCCTGCTCCTGAGAAGGTATACAGCAGCAGTTCTCAACCTTCCTCAGGCCTAGACCCTTCCATACAGCGCCTCCTGTGGTGGTGACCCCCAACCATGAAATTATTATCCTTGCTACTTCATCACGGTCATCTTGCCACTGTGATGTATTGTCATGCAGATATCTGGTAGGCAGGATGTATTTTCCTTGTAACAAATGGAACATCATGAAAGCATCATGATGAATCACAAAAACAGTACGTCATTCTATACTGTGAGATGTTTATTTCTAATGACAAATCAATGACATGTTGTCCTGAAGCACGGTGTAGTGTGGGTAACAGTCTTCACGCCAGGTACTTGCAGGTAGGCGTATCTGCATGTGGGCGGACCTGCTGGGAGTCGGATAGAAGAGCCGAGTTTCGATTCCTGAGACCCTCAGAAGTAGGTGTTTTCCGATGGTCTCAGGCGACCCCTGTGAAAGGGTTGTTCGACCCTGACAGGGTCTTGACCCACAGGTTGAGCATCACTAGTTTAAAGACAGTTCTCGGCTGAGCCCCGGTGGCGTAGTGGTTGTGCGCGGGACTGCGGCCCACTGGGACGGAGGTTCAATTCCAGCAGTGGGCCTGGGCCTCCTACTCCCACCGCCGGAGAGCAGTGATGCCAATAAATAATAAATAAATAAAAATAAATAAAGACAGTTCTCCCTGTCCTGTGGGTTGGTCTGAATCAGGGTGACAGAGTGGCATTGAGATTTGCCCCCCATGCGCTGGCATTTCACTTGTAATGTAGTGGGTCTAGTACCTGTGACCCCCACCTCACTCACTACTTTTGAGAGGGAGGTTGTGTGTGGGGGGGAGTTCACAAAAGGCTGCAGCTTAGTTACTAATAATCTTATAACTAAAAATGTTGCAATTCAACGCAGGAAGATCTTACAAAACAATGTGGGGCTGTTATGCACTTAAGCTGGGAAATGCGGCTGGGAGCTGTTGCCAACTCTATTTTACACATGCCACACCACGACTGACATCGATCCTAGACTTGACTGGGGCCACGTGGATTGGGATCAGGGGGTAGGGAAGTGGGGTGGGATGATAGCCCAGGAGAAGGCAGCCAAGGCCCTGAGGGGTAGGAGAGGAGACCGGAGAGCAGGAGAGGCAGGGAAGACTGGATCTGGAGTCTTGCTGTGAGAACTTGGCTTCTACCCAGAAGGAGGTGCAGGAGAGGTCTGGGCAGAAGCTAGGGTCAGGCCCCTCCAGCAGCTGTACCCAGAATTGACCGTCAGGTGGACAGAGGGCATCTGGGAGGCTACTGCCTTAATCCAGACAAAAGAGGGAGAGGTGCGATGTGGTCTGACTCCGGGGAAAGGTGGGGAGAGCCAGCAGGGCCCTGCTATAGAAAGAAAAACTCTGTGAAAACCAGGACTGTGATCCTGTGTGCGGCCAAAAGGCTGCCTTCTGTGCTTACTGGTTCTCTGTGGGACTTCTAGCGGCAGCGTAATGATTATACATTAGGTTGCTAACCTTAAGGCCAGCAGTTCGAGACCAGCAGATGCCTCCTTGAAGACAGACAGGCTTTCAGCTCCCATCAAAGTCCATCTCAGAGACCCTCAGGGGCAGCACTGCCCCACCCTGTAGGATGGCCGTGAGTCAGTGGCAGTGACTCTGGTTTGGCTTGGTTTGGGACAGGCCCCTCCAGCTCTCTCACCTGTAACTGTGAGCCAGTCTCGGCTAAACGCAGTGGTCCTCAACCTTCCTCATGCCAAGACACTCTTATACAGCTCCTCAAGTGGTGGGGACCCCCAACCATAACATCATTCCCACTGCTCCTGTTGTGAATTGGGCAACCCCTGTGAAAGAGTCATTCAACCCCCAGAGGGGTCGAGACCCACAGGTTGAGAACCTCTGGCTGAAAGGCTTCCCTGGCTGAGAAATGGAGGTGTTGGGGAGGATGAGAGGAGGGGGAGGTCACTAGGAACTGGGAGGAACTGAAAATTTCTGAGAAGGCTTCCAGGAGCTTCCTGTAGACCCTGTTGCTGTGGGGGGATTTCTCTTCCTGAGAGGTCTCTACACTGGCCGACAGGAAGCCTGTGGGGGAAGGAAGGCAGGTGGGTGCCAGCCTGACCGGGAGGGACCTCAGCCTGCCAATCCCCTTCCCTAAGGAATTCTGGGGGCACCCCAGCTCAGTACTCTGCCACCACCTACAAGGCGGGCGCTTGAAACCCAGAGAAGAGAAAGAGCTGATGACCGGCTCCTGCTCAGATTTCCACCGAAAAAACTCACCCGGAGACCTGGATGGCCACATAGCCACACATGTCACCGCCCACCCCCACTTGTGCTGTGTCCCACCTAAGCAGCTGTGCCCCCAATCCCCACCCCAGGGGTGAGTCCCCGCTTGCAGGAAGTGGGAGGACCCTTGGCCCTGCCCTCTCAACCACCCCAGTTCCCCAATTTCCAGCTCTGCTGTCTGCCCAGCCTTCCGGCCGCCTGGGAAGCCGTTTAAAAGGCTTCTAACGATATTGATCAATCTCTCTAAAACGGATTACCCCATTTGCCTCCCAGCCCGCCCGATGCCCTGGGTAAGATCGGAAAGGAATTATGCTAGCTGGAGGCAGAGGGAACAAGGGCGAGAATGTATCAGTCCGCCCTGATGCAATCTTATCAGAGCTGAACTTTACTCTCCCATCCCAGGATACAGGATACTCCAGGGATGTCGGAAAGACATCATCATCAGACGATTTGCAGCCTGCTCGACACCGGGAAGGCGTCGGGAGGGGCCGCGGGGGAGGGAGGACCATTTTTCGTCAGCCCTGGTCCCCAGAGAAATCAAGCCAGCCTCGAAATCCGTCCACACGGCAGCCCAGGGTGGTGCATGGCTGCGACCTGCTCTGGGAGGATTACAGCCCCTCGTCTGGGGCCCAGGGGACCGCAGCGTTCATTAAAATTTGAAGCACACATGGAAAATTGCTACCTGAAGCCTCCTCAGCCAGCAGCCAGCCAACAGCACAGCGTTCCCATTAAGAGATCGAATGTGGGGGGGGGCCTGTGCTGAGGTTCCTCTGGAGATAGCAGACCTGTCTCTGGCAGGACAGGCAGGACCCCCTACCCCCCTCCCACCCCCACTGCGCCACCCCCTGCAGGCTGGTCACACTGGACTGAAGACTGAACACACCCACACATGCCAGCGGTGCAGTGACCGTGGTGGAAATAGGGGTCTGTTCCCTCAGCGATGACAGTTGCGGGAATGGGAGTCTAAAGTAGGGGATTTCCCCAAGGGGGTTTGAAGGATGAATAGGAGCGCAGGTGTACTGTGTGTGTGTGTGTGTGTGTGTGTGTGTGTGTGTGTGTGTGTGTCAGTGGTTCAGTCAGCCCACAGTGGGCTCTAGTTTGGCGGCTCCAGATCCAGGCTGTTCCATTTCCCCAGAAATGAAAGACGGGGACATGAAGGAGGCCCTTGGGCAATCATTCCTGAGCCCCTGTGGGCTGCAGGAGCTCTGGGTCTCTGAGGAGCTCTGGGAGGGTGTGAAAGGGGCAAAGGAAGTGGGGTGTTCAACTGGGGTGTCACCCAGTGGGGTGTTCAAGCAGAAGGTCCAACATAGCAAAGGGACAGGCTGAGGAGGCCAGTGGTGGATGTGGGGCGGTCTGTGTGTACAGGAGAATGAATGCCCCCCCCCCCCCAGAGGGGAACTGAGGAGGCTGTCAGGTCCAAGAAGGAGAAGGAGAAAGAGGTTTTGACTGGGAGGGGCACAAGGACCCGGATCTTGTGGGTTGGGGTCTCAAACCCAGGGTCTCTGGGGCAGAATGTGGTCCTATTGCACTAGCCAAGTAGGCCGGCCACTTGTGTAGGGATGCCTTTTGTGTGTTTACTGGGCTGAGGCCTAGTTAAGGAAGTGGGGTGGGGGGTCTCCCCTGTCCTGTCCCCGGGACTGACCGGATGGCACATGTCCTGAGACAATGGATTCAGGGAGGAGCCAGGTGCTGGCCTCAGGAAGGAAAAGGACAATTTAAAGATAAACCCAAACCAGACTCTGGACTTGAACTTTGGCCTGGAAGGAAGCACCTACTGCAGTGGGCAGGGCCTCCTTGGTGGGCAGGGCCTCTGTGTGGGCAGAACCTACTGCAGTAGGCGGGGCCTCCCTGGTGGGCAGAACCTATTGTGGTAGGCGGAGCCTCCTTAGTGGGTGGGGCTCGTGGTGGGCGGGGCTCCCTCCCTGGGTGACAGGAATGCAGGGGGGTGCCCATGGCCAGGTGGAAGTGGCTGGCTGGCGGGAGGCCAGTGTGGGGGAGCCTGTGTGTGCTAGCATTCTCATTCTCTCTGAGAGCCCTAGTAGCACCAGTTAAATGCTCACCTGCTAACGAAAGGTTGACAGGCTCCAGAGAGACTGCGACCCACCCCCAGAACGATTAAACCCGAAATCCCGCCTTCAAGATGAGGACAGAGAACTCTCCAGGGAAGAACTCTCTGTCATCAGGAAGGCTGTGTGTGTGTATGCGTAATGTGTGTTGTATGTTGTGCGTGCAATGTGTTGTGTGAGTATATGTGATATGTGTGTGTGTTGTGTAAGTATGTGGTACATGGTATCCGGCCCCGGTTTGCTCTGTCAACGAGAGGATCTGTGAGTTGTGTGCGTGTGTTATATGTTGTGTGTGAATGTGTATGGGTGTGTTGCGTGAGTGCATGCTGTCATGAGACGCTCTGTGGTCTGTGTTGGGTGAGTGATGTTTCCAGCGCCTCATCCCCCTCTGCCTGGTGGCTGTCTGCTTGAACTGAGGTCAGCGGTTCAAACCCAGCAGCCACTCTGCGGGAGAAAGGTGAGGCTGTCTGCCTCAGTCAGAATTGACTGTCTTGGAAACCCACTGGGGCAGAAACCTCTGGGGTCACCGTGGGTCAGAATCTGCTCCAGGGAGAGCAGTGAGTGCCGAGTGAGTGAGTAGACTCTCCCAACAGCAGCCCAGAAAGCTCTCTGCGACAGCATGAGTCAAGATGGCAAGGGTGGGGGCTGGGGGACCTCTGAGTTTGCTCCTCAGCACTAGGGGCAAGGTGGGGGGGGGAGGGCAGTGGGTTCCTCCAGGGGGCACCACTGACTGTGGAGACTCCCTCCTGCTGGGAGGACCCCTAGGTCCCTCTGGCTGGGGCTGTGCTGAGAAGTGACAGTTGGGGACTGTGTGAGTGAGCCTCAGGGAGCACACCTGCTGCTCAGAGCAGCCAAAGGTGTTCCTGGCTTCTGCTGAGGACCTCTCCTGCTCCCTCTGAGAACACCCTGTGGGGCTCTCCCAGGAGAAAGGCCAGCGTGGCCTGAGGGGCAGAGCCAGCAACTAGGAGCTGTGCATGGTGGCCCCATCCCCCAAGTTCTGGCAGGTTCCCCTAAAGTAGCTTGCTCAAGGCTCCAGCCAGAGGCACCAGCATCCTGCAGAAGGGCCCCCCTCACCACTCCCCAGCCCAGGGTCCCCAAGCTCAGAGCGAGGCCGCGGAGCAGGGCGTGGGAGCCTTCCAAAGGGGAACTGTCACCACCAGCACTTCCTCCTCCGAAGGCCAAGCCTGGCAGGCCCAAGATGGCTCAGGGTCAGCGGAATGTTCAGGAAGCTGAGGGTCTCAGCCCCTCTCTTGGTGGTGGTGGGGGCGGGGGGGGAGGGCACTTTTCCATGCATGTTGTGAGGGCTGTCCAGGCTGAAAGAGGAGGATAGCGGTCAGACCCTCTATGGGGGCTCCTAATGGGATGGGAAAACTGTAACTGCAGCTGCCACCTCCCACCTCACCCCCACTGACTGAGAGGACAGTGCTGAGCATCATGGGAGGACACCCCCAAAAGGGAGAAGTGTGTGAGGCCCTTCGTCCAGCCGGTGGCAACCTTTGAGTGGCCTCCACTGGCCACGGCCCGGCCCCAGGGCCATCTCCTTGGGCATGGTATCTTTTGAGTGGCCTGAAGTGAGAGCCATTGCCACCAGGGCCCCGTGGGCCGGCCTCCCCAACTCCTCCAGGCACGAGTCTCCCGCACTACCTCACCACCACCCCCACCTCCCCTGGGCTGGGTTTCGGGGTTCAGAGCTCAGTGGCCACCGCACATTAGAGTACAATTCAGGGGGGAGGGACCCCCCAGGAGGGAGGCCTGACAGCTCTCTTGGTGTCAGAAGGCAGCCTCCAGGCCAGGTCACCAGCAGGCCATGAGGTCCTGAATGCCCCAGGGGCCTCACTTCCCCTTAGAGAGGGAGGGGTACCCCGAGGTGTGGATGAGATCACCAAAAGGGGAAGTAAATGCACTCTGGTTCTGAGGCCTGGGGTCAGGGTGTGGGGAGACCAGGCCAGTCTCTACAGAGCCCCCAACTCTCCGGGCTCGGTCCCGCCACCAATTTCCAGGCAGCCTCTTTGAACATGGGCCTCAGCAGGCCCTGACCTGCAAAGGGGAGCTGTTTGTCTCAGCCCACGGGGTACGGGGTGCAGCAAACCTCACAAGGTTCCTGCGTGTCCTGTTCCTTCCAGGTAGCTGCCTCAGCACTCCGTCCAACGAGAAAACCAAGGGACAGAGTCATGGGCCAGTGAGTCACAGAAGACAGCCCAGCCTGGAAGGGCCTTCTTGCCCATGACGGGCCCTGAGGGGGACAGTCCTGCTCACAGCTCTGGGGTGGCGGTGGGGGGCCTGGGGAACATTAGAGTAGACTGCAAGGGAGGCTGCTTTGAGCCACGCAGAAACCACTGTCCAGATTGCTGATTGATGACAGCCGGTGGCAGCAAATGAGGCCTGTGGAGACGAGCTAGGGACCCTAGGAGGAACAGAGGTGCTGTGTGGGCCAGGAAGGGCCGTGATAGCAGAGACAAGAGCCGAACGCAGGTGAAATTCCAGCCTGCCGTTCCACCCGCTGGCATCTGCAGTCGCAGGCAGTAATCAGGGCTTCAGGTGATCAGCAGGCTGGCTGCAGGGTCCGCGCCTGCGGTCCCCATGACAACAGATAATCGAGAGGCGGCTATTGAGAAGAAGCACTTCTGCACTGTGATTTTCCCAGGCGTCTGCTGGGAGCAGGGAAGCGGGGAGAGGGTCAGGCGGCAGGCGAGGGCCTCCACACCCCCGCCCCTGCGGGCTCAGGGATCCTTGGCATGGAGTCCGGCTTTAAAAATTCAAGAGCTGAGTGCAGAGAGGCGCCCCGGGGTTCCCCAGCCAGGCTGGCCTGCACTCACCCATGGAGATGGGGCGCTCGGGCTGGAAGCTCAGCCCAGGCCTATCCCTGAGCTCCGAGTGGGGGCCCTCACTCTTGGAAGCCCCTGCGCGAAGGGGTGGTGCGGCTGGCCACATTCCCCATCCGAGTCTAACCCAGCCTCTTGCCTGGGGCAGCACCCTGGCTGGCACACAACCGCCCTCCCTGTGACTGATCCCCACCCCCCACCCCCGTGTGCCAGCCTCCACATGTGGCACTAGAGACCCAGAGGTAGACAGAGGAAGCCTGGCAGAGCCCCAGAGGCAAAGACAAACTGGAAGACTCCCCCACAAAGTACCAGGCATAAATAAGCTCAAGGACTACACCGAAAATTGCTCTAGGATTCCATTTACACAGACAGAAGACCGTGAGCCGGCAGAAAAGGACCAAAAGCTGTCTGGGAAGAAGCAGAGTCTGAGATTTCTTAGCAGCATAGATCTCGGAGAGGCTTCGTCTCATCGACTGGGGCCATGTTATTCAGAGACACCCATCCCCTTGGAGGGCGGAGAGGCATCGTGCTGGGTATAGAGTCAGTGGAAGATGCCAGAAGGTGGACACACACTGTGGCCGCCACAATGGGCTGGAGCCATAGCAGCCATCACGAGGGCAGGGCAGGACCCAGCCCTGTTTCCTTTGGCCCAACACCGGGTCACCATGTGCTGGCACGTAAGCAGACAACAAGCTCCAAGGTGAAGGGCTGCAGAGGGAAATACTGGGTGATCCCCTTCACATGAAACATTTCGAGCAAACACACACCTGGCAGACTTCGTTGGGTCCCTTCCAGCTCCAAGCCACCCCCAGGCCAGGGGACAGCCACTTCTGTGGGTTCCTGAGAGAGTCGCTAAGAATGGGAGAAACCTCGCCGGTCCTCGAAGCAGCCCATGGTTTTGACTGGCTGATCTTGGCACCAGGTTCCCAGGGAACGTCTAGGACGGGGAAGGAGAAGAGCGGCAGACTGGGGCTCGAGGGGAAGTGGTTGCTGCTTCTGATGCCCAATGCCCTGCATGAGGAGCGGGCCGGCCGCAGGCTCTCCGAGGCTGTCCTACTGATGAGAGCAGTGGCTCTCACAGAGCCCACTGGTGGGATTGACCCACCAAACCTTTCCATCTGCAATCGAGCCTCAAACCACTGCGCCAGCAGGGCTCCGTGCTGAGGGGCTGAGGGCGGTCTTCCCAGGGTGTCCACTTGCTGCCCAGTCCATGCTGACCTGTGGTGATCCAGGGGGCGGAGGAGAGCTCCTTCCACAGGGTTTTCCAGGCTCTGATCACCTGGGATCCGAGGCATTAATGGGAGGTGCTGGGTAACACAGCCGGGCGACCCCACGGGCACTCCAGCTGGGCTGCCAGGTGCAGAGCACCGTACCCTTTCTCTGGCCAAGCTGATGGTGAGATGCGGACCGCTGGGCTCTGGGTGATGAGCCAAGCCCTCCATCATGTACAACCCCCAGGCTGGGCCCCGCCTAAAAGCACCCCCCCCCCCAGTGAAAATGAAAACATCCCAGAAGGGTGGAGATGGTTGCAGCTCTTATGTCTCTACTGATACAGCAGCAGCAGCTCACAGACCCTCAGTGGGGTGTGCACGCTATGCCAATAAGGTAAAGTTGCACCTTCCTTACCCAGTAAGATAAGATCGTGTGAGGGAGTAGAGAGGAGGATGGGGAGCTACTTGAGACCTGGAGGGAGGACTACTGTGGGAAGGGGGCTCCAGGGGAGAGGACAGAGGCTGCAAAGGTTAGAGGAGGGGCGTGGCACCAGCCTGGCTGGAGCCCAGGTCCAGGGACACAGAGGACAAGGGGACACTGTAGCCAGAATCATGGTTGGCAGC
This sequence comes from Nesogale talazaci, assembly GCA_004026705.1. Lineage (NCBI taxonomy): Eukaryota > Metazoa > Chordata > Mammalia > Afrosoricida > Tenrecidae > Nesogale > Nesogale talazaci. The sequence continues at coordinate 37,375 of PVJH01017126.1, forward strand.
CCGACACCTTTCAGGGCAGGACCTTCCATGGCCACCCATCTGGCACCCCTATGACCTTGAGGTCCCTGCTTGGGCACCTGTGCCACATGGGTTGTTAATCATCTAAAGCTAGTCTTTGCCCTTTGGTTGCTTTCCGTCGGCAGTGCTGAGCTCTGCAGAAGCCAAGCAGCTTCCCCATGGCCCCTGCAGGATGAGGCCGCTGAGCTGCTTGGTTTCCAGCTTGACGGGCTGTAGCAGCATAGCCAGGCTCCAGCAAGGGTATCTGTGTGACAGGGGTGCAGAGACACAGCAGAAATTGCCCTTGGCGCCCCCTCCTCCCCCCGTGGCATACACCGTCCCCATCGCTGGCCATGCATGTCCTTGTTCTAACGGTGTGTCCACAGTCACCAGGATGCTACTTGTAGATGGGGGAGCTGGGGGTGGGGGGCAGTGGTGTCATTGAACTCTGCCATCCCTCTGAGCATAGGGAGGGGAGCTGACAGGTGCACCCCTTCCAGGAAGGAGGTCACATGCCTCACAGGAGGTACAAAGGGGGTGGACACTGTCTCCGAGGCTCAGACCCCTTCCTTCCCCACCCCACCTGCCAGCCTGGCCCCTGGGGAGACCCCTGTCCAGCCGAGCGCTCCTCCCGGATCCCTCCGCTAAGGTGGCTCACAGTCCCTTCTCGTGGGGCCTGGGTGGCCAGCACGTGTCCTGGCCCCTGGCACCTGTGCTGTTATGTAGGCGTGGACCTTGCCTCGTCGGCATGTTTGTGTTTCCTCATTATTCCCAGCTGGACAGCGCCGCTGGACAACAAGCGTCCAGGCTGGTGCTCGCTCCATGCTGCCCTGCCCGTGGGTGAAAGGCATCACAGGCCCCCGCAAGGAGGTGGAGAGCCCTGTTTGCCGGCTCCAGCCACATGCCCGTAAGCACTTAATTGTGGGTGCAGTTAGTCAAGGCGGGCAGCTCTCTGCAGACTTCAGGGGTGAGGGAACCTAATTACACCTGCAATTGAGTGCTTTCGCGGGGACAAAAGATGCCTGTTCAGCTAATTGCAAGCACCAAAATTGCCCCCACAGAAAGCATCCCTGCTAGAAGCTTTGAAAGCCAGGGACAGAGTCGTAATAAAGAATGGATAACTCAAAATTATAGCAGTAGGGGGTGCTTGTTTGGGGCTCAAGGATTCCGTGTGTGTGTGTGTTCTGCACAGTGGAGACCATTCTGGGCCTGGGGTTATTTTTTCATTAGCGCCTGTATTGTACAGAGAAAGGTCACATCAGAGGGGAAGTGGGGGTCTGTCACCTCCTCTCACCTGTGTGCCCACCGGCTAGAATGATTCACCAGATTCTCCCCACAAGGACTGAGGGGGCCCCACTCTGGCACCTCCCTGGAGGTCTCAGATGCAGTGCACTCCCTGACAAGTCTGCTCATCTCTGTGGTACACCCTCGGTGGGCAGGGTGTCCAACGAGGGGATGTGAGTACCACCAAGGGAAGTCCCTGCCCTCTCGGAGACTAGCTTCCTGCTCCCTGCAGACACCTTTCCACATGTCACCCACTCCTGGGTCCTCATCTTGCAGGCAGCATCATGGCTTTGACTTGGGTGTTTACCATCCTTCCCTGGGGCCGTGGCAGGTCTGGTTCTGCTGGCTGTTATTTCTGCAGATTCTCAGGAAGCGTGGGTTCCCTGTGGGCCTGGTAATCTTTGACTGGGTGTTGGGCATGGAGACTTGAAAAAGAAGGATCTTTTAAAAAAAAAAGGCTCTGCAGAAATCCTCCGGACGAAGCTGCCCTCCTTTGGGAGAGCCTGTCTTTGTGTCTGACAGGTCTCGAAGCCTTGTTGACAAGACACCCGGATAGCCACACTCGGGGGCCTGGGTTAGACTAAAACACAACCATGTTTCTGGGATGTGTGATAGCTGGAGAGGTTTAGGTCAGGAAAGGCAAGGAGAGAGAGAGAGGGAGACTCCCACGGCCACTGAGAGGGCTGACCCAGCCAGACTCAAACGCTGGGTGGAAGACCCTTTCTGACTCAGGCAGATGCACCCAGAAGTAGGAGTCTGAGGGCATGGTGAGGCATCGGTCGGGTCACATGCAGGGAGCCGGTGGCAGGAGAGGAGGATTCCCTCTCCCAGCTTGCTCTCGTACCTCTCAGGGACCATCCGTCTGGTTTCAACAGTGGCCTGGCTCTGCAGGGACCTGGACAGGGACTCCCTCTTGCCAGATGGCAACACCAGGCCAAGCTGGGACCCGGGCAGGGCTGCAGTGGGATTCGAACATGGGCTGTGGTCTCACAGGCCCAACTGGCCACCTTCCCCTCCGCTGACCCTCTCTGACTGTGCAGTTCTTTGGGGTCCCAGCGTGTGAAAAGAATATGCTGCAGGTTATGGGAAGAGAAGCCCAGTCTTTCTCCCGAGGAGCTGCCGGTGGTTTTGAACTGCCAACCATGTGACACAGCCCAATGTGTAACCAGGACACCCCCAGGGCTCCTATGCCATTAAGGAAAGCTAGACACTCAAACTTCCCAGTGCCCGCAGGCTGCATGTGCTCTCTCTGCTGGGTCAGCTCCAGAGGCTCCTGCCTCCCTAGTCCAGGCAGCCCACCCTGCAGCTCCTCAGGGTCTCAGCCACTCTTGGGTGCAGGTAAGCAGCCGCTGAATCATCTTACCCTGTGTTTGCGGTTGACTCTCATGGCCGTGAGGAGAGAGAAGAGGCCTGGGCCACATTCCCCCAGTGAGGAGTGGCATTCAGGGCGGTAGACTGCGCTCGGGCTTGCACTTGACAAGAGAGGAGACAGGGAGGGTGCACACGTGTCTCAGAGAGGCCAGAGGAGGGGCAAGCACCCTCACCCTGTGCTTGGGTGCAGGGCAGCAGAGGACATCCCTGAACCCCATGAGGGAAACGAAGAAGCAAGAGATTGGGACAGTGAGAGCAGTCATCTGGAGCACCCCGAGTGGGTGGTCTGATGTCTGATTGTGTGGGAACCCATGAGTGGGTTTGGGGGATCATTTGGGGTTGCGTCATCTGGGATCCTGTGAGTCAGGACCTCTCAATCTGTGGACCGCAACCCCATTGGGGGTCTAACGACCCTTTCACAGGGGTCACCCGATTCATAACAGTAGTAAAATGGCAGTGGTGAAGTAGCAATGAGAGTAATGTTATGGTTGGGGGTCCCCACCACATGAGGAGCTGTGGGAAAGGGTGGCAGCATCAGGAAGGCCGAGAACCACTGCTGTAAGTGATCATGCTTTTGCTCCCAGGGGCTCTTGGCTCCCACAAAGAGTCAGCGGGCAGTTGGTGGCGCCCACTGGGAGCCCAGCTGGCATGGAGTGCCAGACCTTGGGTGGGGGGCTTCTCAGATTCCCAAAGACTCCCTCCTTGGGGCCTGGCTATCAGCAGTTAGAGGAAGCCTCGGGCTGGACACTCAGCTCCCCAAGGCCACCATGTAGGCCTCACCAGTAACCCTGTGCCAACCACCTGGCACAGCTCTTCTAGGGTCTCCTCCCCTCACCGCCCCGGCCATGCCTCATCACTTTGTCTTTTAAAGGATTCTGCGTGAAGTGGCCGTGGGCACAACAGAGGCTCATCTCTGGGCAGCATGTGCCTGAGACTCTGTCTACCAGGTTGGCAGGTCCACCTGTGGCATCGGCACCTTAGAGGGTGTGTTAGCCCTGGTAGACCAGAGAAACGAATCCAGACACTCATAGGTGGATAAGAAAGAGGTTTATATACAAGAGTAATTGAACTTTGAGAAATCATGCCAGCTCAGCCCAATCCAAGGCTATAAGTCTGATATTAGTCCATATGTCCAATACCAATCTGTAAATCCTCTTCAGACTCACAGAATACATGCAAATTTAGGATAGTCACCGGCCAGTAGGTAGAACGTCTTTGGATCCAGTGGCATTGTACACCTCTCAGTGCTGTCAGGGGTCTCCAAGTGGCTCCTCCCTTTTCCAGGGCATGGGGCCTATCAACATCGTGCCAGGTGTCTTGCCAGAAGATCTTCTCCATGGAAGTGAGTGAGCATCTCCTGCTTCCAAGAAGGAAGTACCAAATTTCCCAGAATTCTCAAGGGAGAAGGCCAGGCCCACACAGAGGTCTCATTGGCTATCTCCAGATCGACAGGCTAGACTCCACCCCCACACTCTGAATCCTCAAGTGGACAGCAGATCAGGGGACTGCCTCAGAGGCTGAGGACCCAACTGGAGGACAAGCCCTGCAGGGTCCTGATGATGAGTGGTGCTGCGAACACCCTCCCGCACGGCATGGGGCATCACCCATGCACAGTCACTGGGCTGGGAGCCCTGCTCCCTCTGGCCCAGATGTCCCCCAGGTCTGTGCAGAGGAGGCACAGCCAGAAACGCTCCTTTAGATGTCAGGATGACAGGACGAGGCCTCCTGTACTTTGGACACGTTATCAGGAGGAGGCAGTCCCCGGAGAAGGGCCTCGTGCGTGCTCAGGCAAGTGGAAGGTCAGCAAGACAAGAGGAGGACTCGCAATAAGATGAATGGACACAGCGACTCCGGTCATTGGCTCTGACCTCCCCGAGATGGTGCAGCCGGAGCAGGACCGGAGCCTTCTCCGAGGCACCTGGCCGGGCACCATGAAGGAGGGGCAGGACACGGGTAGCTGCTGTGCAGCCCTGGGGGCTGGGGGGGTGGGGGTGGCAGGGAGCTGAAGAGATGCCTGAGCCCCTTCCATCCAGACAGGACGGCCTTATCGAGTGAGGAGGCTCGTCAGGGTCCCCGCCAACAGACTGTGGTCATTTCAGACTTCTGCGAGATCACCTGTGTGCTTAGCTTTGGGGGTGAAGGGAGGGGCAGCTGTGTGTGTGGCATTGCATGTGTGCACGCGTGCTGGGGCTTAAAGTCAACATGGGCAGCCCCGGGAGGGTGCAGGCCTCCATCTGTATCGGCGGACGTTAGGGGGAGAAGCGTGTGGTTCGGGGCAGCTTTCTCTTTGGAAATCGTTCTGTTTCGGAAATGTCAGGGTGAGCAGACAGTGGGTGTGAATGTAGTGCGTCACGGACTCCGGAGAAGCTGGCTGCGTGGTGCCTGGGATCCTTTAGCCCGGCGGGTCTCAGCTTGTGGGTCCAGACCCCTTTGGGGGTCGAATGACCCTTTCACAGGGGTGGCTGAGCCTGCTTATCAGATATTTACAGGACGATTCATCACTGTGGCAAAATGACAGTGATGAAGTAGCGATGAAAATAATGTTATGGTTGGGGGGGGTCCCCCCAGCACACGAGGAGCTGTAGGAAAGGGTCACAGCATGAGGAAGGTTGAGAACCTCTGTGTTAGTCCAAGTCTCCACGGAGGAGGAGACCGACCGGAGGCCAGAGAAGGGGCAGAGCCGGGCGGGCTGAGCCTTCTCACACAGCCCACGCTTCCCGCGCCACGGAAGTCAACAGCTGTGTGTCCCTCCCCACACACAGAGCTCATTACCTGGGTCATCTGGAAATCCGGTCCTGGGGTCACATGGGTCAGGCTTGGAGTCACTGGCCAGGAGTCTGCTGGCCTTGGTGCTCTGAGTTCCAGGTCCTGGGGGTTGTCAGGAGACTGAGGGCAACCCTGAACCTGGGGGGCCTGTCTGCCTAGTGGCTGGTCAGCTGTCCCTATGTCACAATGCCCCTGAGTCACGCATATTTAGCTCTGGCCTGAAGCTCCTCCCTCCCTCCCTCCCCGGCCGTTGTTGGAACCAGACACCTGAAAGCCCTCCCCATCACATCAAGACTCCCGAGAGAACTCGAGACCACCGTTTGAGTCCAAGGGGGCCGAGTGGCGCTTTGGCTCTGCCAACCCCAAACACAATCACCCCACACCCTTGACATGCCCCCAAGCAGGGGATGGCCTTAGCCCTAGAAAGATGATCTAGGTATTCAGTCTTACTAGGTGGTGGTTGACTGCCAGAAGTGTGCTAGTGTCTGTTTCCCAGAGCAGGTTCTGGTTAGGCTCGGAGGGAGGGCTATAGAGGGGAACCCGAGCACCCAGAGGCACCAGGGTTTCTGCCCGGCCCTCCCCCCCACCCCCTTGCTGGCTTTCTGTCTATGCTTCATGGGACAAAGCCTCCATCTCCCAAGTCATAGGCTCGTCCCATTCTGAGTGGTAACGGTGTGGTGGTCTAAACCAGAACCCACAGGACTGCATGCGTGTCAGGGTAGGACTGTGCCCTGTGGGTCTCCAGGCCTTTCTTGCGAGGTCCTCTGGGCGTGCCAGAACTTCCCACACACCACCCCGGGGGTCTCTTAAAGGGGCTGTTTCCAAACAAGGTCACCTCCATAGACACAAGGCCGGGGCCCCACAGCACATCCACTGGGGCAGAGGAGGACAAAGGGGGCCTGGGGTTGAAGCCACCTTTCTCCAGCCCCACCCTCTGGGTCATATCAGCCAACAGGAACCAATCAATTGAGGGAGCCAGCCAGCGAGGCCCACCGGGCAGGCAGGTAGCGCCATGTGCCAGCTCGGTGATGGCTCCCTCCCCAGCAGACATCCGGGCGGCCAGCAGGAAGGCTGTTCACAGGCCCAGCGTTCCTTGAACAAGGTTTCCGCCTCCGTCTCCTGTGAGCAGTCAGCAGTGAAGAGAAGACAGCCCGTTTCTTCTGCCTGCAGGCAGCAAGGCAGGCCAGCAGCGGGGCACGGTGTCCCCACCCTGTGGGCAGCTCACGTGGGACTGTGTTCAGAAACCCCTCTGCCTGCTGGGCCTCCCCAGGCTGGCGCTGCCCCACAGTTAGGAATGGGCACCCCTTGCCCCCGACTGCTGTCCTCAAAGGACTGCAACCCCCACACCTCTGGAGCCATTTCTACAAGACAGGCTAGAACTGCCCCTCGGGGCCTCTGAGACTGCCAGCCTCCTCTTTCTCCCCCAGAGCAGCTGGTGGTTTTGAACTGACGACCTTAGGGTTAGCAGCCCAACGTCTAACCCCCACCCCCAGCTATGCCACCAGGGCTCTTCCTGGGGTGCAAGACTCCACCCCCATGTTGACGTCTCACACTGTGGAGAACCCAGGGAACTGAGTCGAGAGAAGAGAGGTGCCCTCAGGAATCGTTCTGGGCAGCACTTTGTGCAGGGGCTACCTGCCACCCCTGTTCTGTCTGTCTGTCCATATTAGGCCGGTGTCAGCTCATGGGGAAGGGATGTCTTTAGCATCCAGCGGGCCCCGAGGGGGACTCCGGGACCCCAGCCATGTGGGGCTGAAGCTCCCAGCAAGACAAGCTGGGCCACTGCGGGAGGAGAGTCATACCCCATGGTCTTGTGGGGGCCGAGTTCTCCCCGAACCCTGCTGGCAAAGGGGGAGACCAATCCCCTGAGGATGGACCTAGCTATTAGGTGAAGCCAAACGGCAGCGTGAAAGAAGGAGACTCTTTCATTATTATTGATGATTTTATTGGGAGCTCTTACACATAACAGTCCGCAGTTCAATGAGATCAAAGCATAATCATACAATTGCTACCACCGTTCATTTCAAAACATTTCCTTTCTTCTTGAACTCTTTGATATCAGCTCCCATTTGTCCCCTCCGCCCCACCCTGCCTCCCCAATATTGTTATTATTACTGTTATTATTATCTGTCTCCTACTCTACACAAGGGAGAGGCCTCTTGAGGAGGCTGCAGCCCTGAGGATGGCACAGGGCCCCTTGGTGTTTCCTGGTGTTGTACATTGGGTTGCTGTGAGTCAGAACCAACCGAAGAACAACAGAGGGTGGGACCAGAGGGTGGCCCCCAGAGAACCCCTGGTCCCCATGGGTGGGACTGGAGCTTCTTTATTTCATCCACACCATCTCTGTCATAGGCGGCCTGAACGATGCTGGGAAAGGGGTGGGGAGGGAGATGAGGAATACGCCACCTTTACAAAAGGGACAGGGTATGAAGAGACATGGGGGGTGGGGTGGGGTGTCGCTCCTGTGGCAATGGTGATGACAAGCAGGAGGACTCCACCCAGTCACTCTCCGCCCTTCCCTTCCTGTGGCCACAACACACCTTGGCTCAAGACCATGTCACTCCAGGCTCCACCAGGGACTCCCCCCACACACACACACCTCATCCCCGAGTCTGTATGTCTTCTTGTCCTTCCCAAGTGTATTCGTCATGTGACAGGGGCTCCCAGTACATAGGGGGTTGGGCTGCTCAATGCAAGGCTGGCGGTTCAATCCCACCAGCCGCTCTGGGGGAGCAAGATGAGGCTGTCTGCACCTGCGGAAACACCAGTCTCAGAAACATAGCGGGGCAGGTGTCCTCTGGCCTGCTGGGTCTATTGGACAGCAGTGGGTGAGACCCAAGCCAGAAGGAGCCCAGGGGGCGCAGGGGTCCAAGTGCTCCCTGTTCACGGTAACAGGGGTGATGCTGACCCACGCCCCAGCAGCTCCAAAGGGGAAAGATGGAGGTGGGGACCCAGTGGGCTGTCCTGTCCTGTGCTGTCTTCTTGGGCCACGGTGAGTCAGGAGGAACCCAGTGGCAGTGGGGTTCTGTCCCTGGCTCTTCCCTCCTTCAAGCCTTTGTGGTGAGATGCTTTTCCACAAAAAGGCCCCTTCACGAATTCTGGGAAGACAGGCATAGTGCAGGCACCCTGGGTGGGGGGGCCCCACCCAGGGCCCCCCCTAGCACCCTAGGATGAGCAGAAAGCAAAGACAACACCCCTGGGAACACTGCCACCAAGACCTCCTCCTTCTTCAGCCGACCTCACCACCGGGACACACAGGCAGGCCGGCCACCTGTAGGACACCGCCTGGCCCCTGCTGACAGCGGTGAAGCCAGGCATCCCTTGATCCTTGCCCTGGGCCGTGGCCTCTGGGTGTGGTGGGGGCAGCCTCCCCAGAGACGGGGGGCACAGGGAGGGGGGGAGGGCTGACAAGTGCCAGGTAAGCTAATACTCAGAGGGAGGCAGCCGAGGGTCCCCGCCTCGACCGAGGCCCTGGCAGAGGGAGCTGCTATTACTGAGATGATGGCTATTACCCGTCACACAGGGATAATTGCAGTTCTGTGCCTGGGCTTTGACGCTGTGCCCTAGAGTCTCCGATCAACCCTGGAGGGCAGCCTAGAGCTGCCCCCGTGCGTTTCCGAGACTGTGACTCTTTGCCGGAGCAGACGGCTTCATCATCTTCCTCCCCAGGAGCGGCTGATGGCTCTCAACGACTGACCTTGCGGTGAGCAGCAGAATGAGAAACCAGGAAGGCACCATAACGGGGAGTCGAAGTCACCGCAGTGGCAGTGAGGGCGTGAGGTCCAGAGAGGCCGTGGTGCCATTCTGGACAGCAGGAGCTGCTCACCCCCTTTTTCCAGTGAGGCCCAGCTGGAACGTGAGCTCTGGGCTGCCCGGTCCTTTGCAGTCAGCAACCTGGTGGCTCTGGTAGTGGACTCTGGAGCCGGCCTGAGTTGAAAGCCCAGCTCTGCTCCCCGCCCTCTCTGGGTGCGAGAGTTCCTGGTGGCAACCTTGCCCAGTGCTGTCTAAAGTTGTCTGAAATGTGCCTATATCTGTACCAAGACAGTCTGTTTCCCTGGAGGGGGCAGTGAGACTGTCAGCCTGACCGGGCATTCAGGTGAGCATTGTGGCCTTCCACCACCCCCTCGTCTGCAGAAAGGGGCTGGGGTCTTGTGGGACAGCCCCCCGGAGGCTTGGATGGACTCGTGCTTGCCTGGCTGCGCCTGCAGCACGTGCAGAGCTAATTTTGTTTCCTGCAGCTGACTCTCCTGGCCCGCTCTGGGTGGTGACGCTAGGGGGAGTCTGGACAGCCTCCATTTTGAAGGCGTAGCTGGTGGGGTGGCAGGGAGGGGACCCTGCGTCTTCAAGGTGAGGCCCAGGAGGGTTTGCCCTCTTCCTGGGGCAGCCCAGCCCTCCAAACCACCCTTGCCCCCAACACCGCCAGTTTGCCTTCCAAATAAGAGACTGCCACCTCTAACTCCTGACTCCCTCCCCCACCCCAAGGCCAACGTGCAGCATGGGCGGGGGGGTCTTCTCGGGCAAAGTCCCCTGTCAAGCTACCTGTCAGGATGGCCACCTTTCCCTCGGGGTGAATGGATAGGAAGTGGCCTTCAGGTTCTGCATGGAGGGGCATGGGGGGAAAGCGTAACTCCCTCCCCGCAGCCCTGTACAGAATCCCCCCTGGCCAGAAGTCCCAGAAAAAACCTCCTGTCCCTTGGGCTGGTCCTCAGGCGCAGATGTGGCCTGGACCTCTGCCCCACCATGCCCGCATGGCCCTCCAGGCCCCCCAGAAAGGTGGGGGGGCTCTCCTGGGAATGAATGGCGGCAGTGATGGGGTTCAAACACCCCAGCCAAGCCACTAGGGCCAGCGGGAGAAGGAGGGCCCACCCAGGGCTTTGGGCTGAATTATGGCGAACAACCCAGCTATTCAAAGGAAGGGAAGCCGCTGCCCGGGGTGGGGGTGGGGGTGGGGGCATTGCCTACTGGCTGTTCCTCCCCAGGCCTTCCTACCAGGGGGCCTTGGCCCAGGGAAGCCTCCCATGCTGTGCTGGGGTTATCATTCCTCTCCCTCTCCTACATATGTCCCTGTCCCCAGGAAATGTCACTAACCTACTTTCAGAGGCCAAGACCTGGGGGAAGCTGAGCTGTCACTGGAGTCTTCCAAGCCCCTCCCACCCCAGGGTGTGTTGGGAAGCAATTAGTACTGGGACTGGGCGGGGCCTTTTCAGATAAATGGATGCAGCCACACACATGCTTATTAGGGGAGATGTTTGCTTTCCACCAGGAAGCAGAGATAAGCCAGTGCTTGGTCTTCTCTGCCCCTTTCAACAGCCACACCTGTATCTCTGAGCCTGCCTCTGCCCAGGACCAGCCTGGGAGACATGTCCACACACCAGGGCATCTGGAGTTCAGAAGGGAACCCCCTAAGCCTAGCTTTTACCACAGGTGGCACTCAGGAGAGCTGGCGACTGATGTGGGACTTTAGCAGGGAGAGGGGGGTGCGTGAAAGATTGGGGGGGGGGGTTTGCATCCCTCTTACACCCTGTCTGTGATGGGCCCATAATTACAGGTTTATTGCCTGTACAGCTATTGTGTAATGACATGTTTGCAAATTAATTTTTATGGCTCCTGCCATTAGCATATACAGTAGAGAAAGGTTTAGTATTAATTACTACTGTTGTTCGTCTAATCCCGGAGAATTAAAAACCAATAAAAGAATGACAGCAGAAACTGATAGTTTTAGGGTCTTTTTGAAAAATAGTTTGCTTCCACTTCCCCCCCCCGCCACCTTCTCCCCCCCACTGAGATTTTTTTCAAGACGTTGAGGGCGTCATGGGTGTGTGGCAACTGACATGGCGCAGTCAGTTTTCCGAAGCCTCAGTGCCCCCCCCC
>PVJH01017127.1:0-48629 GCA_004026705.1 Nesogale talazaci
GTCCTCCCTCGTGCCTCCCTGCCGTCTTCTCATTCTCTGGCCTTTTCCTCCAGGAGAAGACCCAAAGTTCCGTTCAATGGCTACGCTGGCCACGAGAACACCAATGTCCGGGCCACGTTTGAGAACCCGATGTACGACCGCAACATCCAGCCCACAGACATCATGGCCCCCGAGGCGGAATTCACAGTCAGCACGGTGTGCACGGCGGTATAGCCCCCAGGCCGGGCTGACCCTGCCACCGCCTCGGAGAGCCCCGCCTCCGCCAGCCGGTGAGATGGGGCCAGGGGAGGCCTCCCAGCCAGGGGGGAGCACCGCAGACCCCACCCCACACAAACACCCGCTGACGGGCATGGACCCAGCCCCCAGAGAGAGACACCAGGACACACACGTTCACCAGGGCAAGATCAGTACGCCAAGCCCTGACCCAGGCCTTTGGGAAAGGCAGAAAAAGTAGCTGACATTCCTTTCAGTCTCAGACACGGTTCTGGGCACTTGATGGGCTTAACTGGTTGAGTCTCTGAGGCATCTATGAGGTAGATATCACTCATGCTCACTGCTCTGTGATATTCTCAGCGGCTGCCTAGCTGGCCCCAAGCCCCCAGAGACCCCACAACACCACAGAGCAGACTGCTGCGTGGTCCTGCACCACCCCAGACTCCACTTTTGACAGGACCATTGAGACGTATAGGGTTTACATTGGCTGGGTTTCCAAAGTAGATATCCAGGTCTTTCTTCCTCCTCTATCTTCGTCTGGAAACTGCCGAACCCTGTCCAACATCACAGCCACCGCCAGGCCTCCCCTGACAGGCGGGGAGTGGCCCAAACCCAGGGGTCCGGAGCGGAAGGTGGAAATGCTACCACTGAACCACCACTGTCTATTATTCCACGTCACAAATGCGGTGCATCAGAGTTGAAAGCCCTTGCCCCCCGATCACAGACACTAAGAACAAGAGCTCTGGTGGCATCGCAGTTCAGCTACGATATGCGTGGTTGGCAGTTCAAAACCACCAGTAGCTCTGCCTTTCTGCTCCCAAAGCAGTTACAGTCTCAGACACCCACAGGGCGTTGCTTTGAGTCTGTATTGACTCAAAGGCCACAGTTGGGTTGGCCTTAGGGTCCGGATCCTGCCCTGTGCATCACTGGGCTTAGCAAACGATCCCAGTAGAGTGTATCAGAGAACTGAGTACCCAGAACTCTTGGTTATGGATCAAGAGCAAGACACGGACACACATGGGGGCCCACACGTGCTATGACAGTCCCCAGGGCGGGAAGATTGAAAAAGCAAAAGAAAAGGGTCAAAATATTAACTTTGGTTCTTTCCCCTTTTTGTTCCTCCTTTGCTTTGCCTGGCCCTCTTCTGCCTCCATCCCCGCCTACTGCTCCTCCCAGTTTACAAACTCTGCTGTCATCTGTTTGCTCCCAGTCCTCCAGGGGGCAGGAGGTGAGCTCCCCTGAGCACAGTGCCCAGTGCCCATCTTCGTCTGTGTCTCTGCCTCTATCTGCTACTCCTGGGACTTGGGTTCTGGTCCTGCCACCGTCTGTACCCACCCTCTGGGAGAGGGCCCTGCCAAGCCCCGGCTCGGGCAGGAAGGGAAGAGGGGCTACAGACAGACGTTCACAGACTGAGCAATCGCAACTCAACTTGTGTCTTTGTGTGTGTGTGTGTGTGTGCGCGTGCGCGTTCATAGGCCTATGCACACATACACACACTTCTTCATATGAATCCTTGGGAAGAAGTCAGAGAAGTATTAAAAAGAGAAATGTGTGAAAAAGCTGCCCCTGTCCGGCTCTCCACAACCCAGAAGAGAGATCTGTTCTCTGCACAGAGCCAGCACATCATCCTCCTTAGCCCCGTGGGGAGGACCCACGGAAGGTTCCAGGACCCTACATCCCACGGTCATCAGAATGGAAAAGCCAGCTGTTTGCAGGTGGACAGTCTCATCTGCCAAAGGACAGCAAGGTTGACCCCAAGGGCAGAAACAAATCTTAAGGAAGAGTTTTCAAAAATGATGTTTTTGTTTTTCCAACGTAATGCTCGTGTGCGCTCAACCCAGTGAGTTAAAAATGTATTTTGCGTTCTGGGCCCTGGGAAGGAGGCGTCCGGGATATGGGGGGTGAGGGTACGGGCAGAATCTGGCCATGAGTTCAAGGTCAAGCCTGACTGAGGACTGGCAATGAGAAGAAGGAGTAGGTCTGTGATCCAGACAAGGATGCCAAATGTGGAGGCAGCTGGAAGGTGCCAGACAGGAGAGAAAGTCTGCCCCAACCAGGTTCCGACCCATAGTGACCACTGTGTGTGGAGCGTCTTCTCTGTGCCTGACTCTTTAGGTGTCTTTATTTTGAGACCTTGCAGCAACCTCCAAGGTAGGAATTGCTATATTCATTTTACAGATAAGAAAATAAGTTCAGACAGGCAGACACTGAGACCATACAGTAAACGTACAGTGGGGATCCAAACCCAGGTCCATCAGACCCCAAAGTCAACTACACCAGCTACCAGAAACCGGGTCTCCAAGGAGCCCCAGCGTCAAGGGCCGAGCTGGTGGGGCTCTGCAGCCAGACAGGTCGAGTGGGCCAGCGGGGAACCTGTGTGTCTTACCTGAGGCGAGATCGCTTCCCGGTCAGCCTAAGTACAAGGATTCAGCACCCCAGGTCTTTTGGAGCTGGCCCTGGCCCCAGTACCAGCATCCATGACCACAACGGGCAAGGGACCTGGTAGCTCCTGAGTTTTAAAAAAAAATAAAATAAAAGGCACAAGGGACAGTCAGCTTTCTTTCTAACACCTTGCAAATGGGTTTGATAGTTCCTAGCAAAGTATAGTCGGGAAGTTTAGGGGTTAAAGTATGATAGTGTGACCAGAGCATCTCTTTCTCTGTCCTCAGGAAGGTTTCTGCGGGCTTAAGCCCCCTGTCCCTGTGTGGCGTGCCACTTCAAATGCCCCTGTCACGTACTGAGTTAGAAAATAGAAATGCTTGGGAGTGGAGCAGCAGGGACACCTGGTTCTTAGACAGATTGTAGATTTTGAACCCATAAAAGAACGAGATGAGTCAAATGAAAAGTTTCGATGGGAACTGGTAGTGATAGGAGCCTACCCTTGTCCCCTCGTCCTCTGTGTCCCACTGTCCACGCTCTTACCACTGTCTGTCCCTGGAAACAAAGCAGAAAGCTCCTTGGTTGCTCCCTTCTCCCTGGTGATCTTCCTTCCAGACCACTGGATCCCCCCCCCCACCCCACCCCCCGCCCCACTCCCCGTGCCTCCTTGTGAATTCCATCAGGTGCCCAAGGAGCACCTGCTGGTGGGGCACCCCACACCCAGCTGTGCATCACCTCCTGCCACCTCTGGTCTTTTCTCTCAGTCTCCAGAGGCCCCTCACCCACCGCCATTCACGCCATAATATCCACCACCATCCCACAAGAAAACTTAAAAATTAAAAACAAAAAAAATTCTTTTTGTACAGAGATATATTTTATTATACAAAGTTTGTACAGTACCAAAAAAAGAGAGAAAAGGTGTACATTTTTTTTCATTATTGTAGGTAAATGGTAGTGGAAGCCTTTTTGTAAATGTAATAAATGTATAAATATGGTTTTCAGAAAACATCCAGTGCTGTAAATATGTAACTACACACCTTCTTGGCTTGTCTGCAATATATACATTTAATTTATCTGTCTCTGTATATGAGGCTTCCTCCCTGACTGGGGTCCTGCATTATGGTACTTTCCAGAATTTGAAAGCAATTTTAAATTTTTTGAATTCAAATAAAATATAAATTTTTGCATTGGTTTTCTTACATTTTTATGGTCTCTTTCGTGGCTAAGTGTACTAGTTTTGGTGTGAAGTGTTGGGCAGGGAGGTGGAGACAGATTTTTTAGCTAAAGGCCAGTAGTGGAAGTGCAGCAATCCCCGTCTGAAGCTGCATTGGCCTGATCCTGACATGATGGTGGGGTGGGGATGGGGGGCGGCGCATGCAACACTATGGGCGTGGAGCCCAAGGCAGCCCAGGGCAGAAAGTTGTCATCAGGACCACGGGGCTGCTCTTCTTCAGAGGACTGGGCTTTTGATACCGACTACCAGCAGCCACGCAGGAGAAAGAAGCAGCTTTCTATTCCTGTAAAGGGTGACCATCTCGGAAACCCCCCAGGGCACCTCTCCTGCGCCAGAGAAGGCTGGAAGGAGTCGGAATCGACACTGGGACAGTGAGTCCAGTGTTTCTCAGGTCAGAGGCTAAAGATCAAGTCCAAGGGGCAGGTGAACATGTCGGCAGTTTCGATGGACAAAAGGCTGACTTAAGGCAGCTCCTCAGGACAAGGCAGCCTGGAAACAAGAAGTGAGGAGGGAAAGAGAAGATGGGTAAGAACGGTCATCCTTTCCTAACTGCACGTGTTAACAGGGTCTCCTTTTAAGCAGAAAACTGGTCCGGGCACACTTCATCTTTCTGAACACCCCCTACCCTTCACTTTTGCGCTGGGCTTCAGCCCCTGCGTGTCCTGATCGACCCAGTGCCATGAGTTCAACCCTTCCCCAGTCTCATGAAAGGCCCCTTGTCTGCGACAGAACTTCTGATGTTTATCTCCTGACCCAGGGAAACCAGCGAGGTAGGCCCAGCCCTCCCATCAGGTTTGGTAGAACTTTTATCTCAGGAGTTAGAGTACTATAAGACATGAGTTCCTATTGGATTGGAGGAACCAAGTACCAAATATTAAATATAAATTCAGAATTTACCCAAGAGTACAATCTCTTTCCAAGAAATGGCAATGTCTTGACACTCCGACGAGTGAGGAACAATCATGCCAAGGCAGGCTTTCCTAAGCTTAAGGGCATGAAGAAGGAGCTCTTCCAAACTACAAAACCTGTGAGAGAAGATAGACTGTCACAGCAAGATTGGTGTATACCCACAGAAAAGGGTGCCCTGAACTAATAATATCAAATAATCCAGACCACTGCACCCTCATCCAACTACCACCTATTAATGCTGGCAAGGTAATCCTAAGTAATGGATCATCATAGACTCACCAAAAATAAGAAATCAAACACAAGGCTTCTACAAGAATAAAATGAGTAGCAGAACTTTTGCTAATAAAAAAATTTTTCCCAAGAGGATACAAGAATACATCTACTTGTTTAAATGCGCCAATATGAATTCGATACCATTAAATAAATAGTTACAAATGTTAAAGTGCAACACAATCCAATGGACAAGCAACAAGAAGTGAAATGACACCTGCCAGAAAAAAAAATCTCATCCAAGGGAAAATAGATACACAAAAATAATAAAGGGCATGGGGACAGATATGATGACATCTAAGAAGTTTATTTGATTTTTGTCCTACAATAAGTAAATAAAGAGGTAAGACGGATGAGAAACAAAGCAAGATGTAAAAGCTAGACAAGTCTGGCAGATCCCCTCTGGTCACAGTCAAGGGACGAGGACACCTTTGCTATGAGACAGACATTACTGTAAACTTGATTACGGTGAATGGAATGAGGGGAGAACATGAAACATGGACAATTGACCTAGACCTACCTCTTGACCCTACCTGAATTTGCTTTCAGTCTAGATCTTTCTCCCTTGTTTACAACAGAA
The DNA here is from genome assembly GCA_004026705.1 of Nesogale talazaci. Classification (NCBI taxonomy): domain Eukaryota; kingdom Metazoa; phylum Chordata; class Mammalia; order Afrosoricida; family Tenrecidae; genus Nesogale; species Nesogale talazaci. Next base: position 5,586 of record PVJH01017127.1, read on the forward strand.
ATGTCCTCACTGGCTTTTTTAAATATTGCTGGTGGCCTTTTCTTTAACTTTTATCTTTGTATTATTTTTCCTTTGTGCCATTTTGTTTTTGATTGCTTCTGTTAGGTTTCACAGTTTATAAAACACAGAAAGAGTGGGTACATATAGACAATAACTGATGCAGTGGTTTATAGGGGGTGGATGGGTAGGTGAGGGGTACAGGGGATCAAATAATGAGTATGGGAGGTGGGAGGGGCCACTAGGACTGATTGTGATGATGTTCACACAACTTTTTACAAGCAACTGAACTTCAGATATAATAATTTTATAACAATAAAGTTTCTATCAATAGATGATCATATATTTTTCTCATCTACAAGCAAAAGGAAACATGGACTCAAATCTACTTACCAATAAAAATGTCTTCCACTCATTTATTTATTTGAGATCGACATAGCCAGCATCTCCAGTTCCAGTTCTTGGGGGTTCCCCTTGACTGTGGTCTGTGTGTGCCTTTTGCTCTAGGCAAGGTCATAAAAAGGATTGCCACCTTCATACTAGGCTTCATATCCTTATCACAGAATGTTCAAAAGGAGCATTTTGCCTCTTTTTTTAAGATTATTTTATTGGGGGCTCTTACAGGTCTTATATCAAGCCATACATCAATTGTATGAAGCGTATTTGTACATACGTTGCCAACATTTTTTATGATTAACCATTTTATTGGGAGCTCGTACAGCCCTTATCACAATCCACCCATCCATTGTGTCAAGCACATTTGTACATTTGTTGCCATCATCGTTCTCAAAACACTTGCTTTCTACTGAACCCTTGCTATCGGCTCCTCATTTTCCCCTCCCCCCATGAATCCTTGATAATCTATAAATTATTACTTTTCTCATGTCTTTCACTGACCCATGTCTCCCTTTACCCACTCATCAGTTGTCCGTTCCCCTGGGAGGGCGTTAAATAAGATCATGGTGATAGGTTTCTCTTTTCTTCCCGCACCTTCCCTTCCCCCTCCTGGTATGGTTGCTCTCAATATTGGTCCAAGGAGTCTCTCTGTCCTGGACTCACCGTGTTTTCAGGTGTTATCTGTATCCACGTGCATGCTCGGGTCTAGCCAGTTTTGTAACGTTGAATTAGGATCATGATAATGGGGAAAGGGGAGGAGGGGGGAGGGAAGCATTCAAGAATGAAAGGAAGGCTGCACGCTTCATTGGTGCTGTACTGCACACTGGCCTGTCTCCTTCCCGGAACCCTTCTGGAAGGGGATATGCAATTGCCTACAATTGGCTTTGGGTTTCCACTCTGTACTGCCCCCACTGCTCCTCATTCACATTGACAGGAATTTCTGTTCTGGGTCTATCTGATCCCATCGACAGCTCATGATCACACAGACTGATGTGCTTCTTCCATGTGGGCTTTGTTGCTTCTCAGCTAGATGGCTGCTTGTTTATCTTCAAGCCTTTAAGACCCCAGATGCTATATCTTTTGATCAACTTTCTTCACCATATTTGTTTATGCTCCCATTTATCTTCAGTGATCGTGTCGGGAAGTTGACTTTCTCAGAATGTCAGATTATTAGAACAAACTGTTCCTGTGTTGAGGGAGTATTTGCATAGAGGCCCAATGTCATCTTCTTCCTTTATACTAAACCTGTAAGTATATATTCATAGATCCATTTCCCCATCATCATATATAAATATATTTGCATATGTACATGCTTGTATTTAGATCTCTATAAATGCCCTATGCCTCCTAGTTCTTTCCTCTATTTTCTTTAACTTTTCTCTTGTTCCACTATCATGTTCAGCCTTCATTTGGTTTTCAGTAAATCCTCTTAGTTGCATTGCCCTTGATTAAATCCTACCAGACCTCTTACACTCTCCTCACCATTGATTTTCAGTCACTTATTCCCTTGTCCCTGCGTTTATTAACACCCACTTCCTTTTCCCCCTCCCTTTAACCCTTGAAAATTTATAAATTATTATTATTTTGTCATGTCTTACACTGTCTGACATCTCCCTTCACCCACTTTTCTGTTGTCCTTCCCCCAGGGAGTGAGTTATATGTTGATCCTTGTCATTGGGTCCCCCTTTCTACCCCACCTTCCCTCCACCCTCCTGGTATCATCACTCTCAACACTGGTCCTGAAGGGATCATCTGTCCTGGATTCCCTGTGTTTCCACTTCCTATCTGTACCAGTGTACATCCTCTGGTCAAGCCGGCTTTGTAAAGTAGAATTGGGATCATGATAGTGGGGGGGAGGAAACATTTAAGTAAAGGAAAATTGTAGGTTTCATCGTTGCTTCCCTGCATCTTGACTGGCTTGTTTCCTCCCCATGATCCTTCTGTAAGGAGATGTCAAGTTGCCCACAGATGGGCTTTGGGTCTTCACTCCCCCTCATTCACAGTGATATGGTTTTTCTTTGATGCCTGTTACCTGGCCCTTTGGACACCTCATGATTACATAGACTGGTGTGCTTCTTCCATGTGGGCTTTGTTGCTTCTGAATTAGATGGACACTTGTTTACCTTCAAGCCTTTAAAACCCCAGACACTGAGGGTAAACTGAGGCACAGTTCAAAGACATGAAGCAAAACGTGGCTTTATTAGGGGAAAAGACCTCTCTGGAGGGGAAGAGAGAGCAGAGATGGGGGCAGAAGCATCTTGAGCTTGAGCTTCTAGGCAGGTCCCACAACCTAGAGTGTAGATTAGGGGAGTCATAACTGGTGCTGGGATGGCAGGATATATATATATGTGTGTGTGTATGTATATATACACACATATATATATGGTTTGAGCTAAAGGCAGGTGAATTGAAAAGGGGAAGAGAGGTTTCTGGTGCTGCAGTTGCTAGGAAACATTACTAGGGAGGAGGGGCCCGTGTTCTGCCCAAGGAGGTCACTTTGTCCCTGGGAAATAATGCTAGGGAGAGGGGGACTGTGTTCTGCCAGAGGGGTAAGTTCTGGGAAACACTGAAGGCAGGTGCTTTGAAGGTTAACAGATCATCTCTTCTTTTTTTTTACTTGAACTTTTTTTTATTTTCATGCAGTTTTTTTAATTTATCATTTCATTGGGCACTCATACATCGCTTTCCATCATACATAGTTCAATACATAGTTCCATACACTGTGCCAAGCACCCCCACTTGTCTGTCCTCATCAACATTATCTTCTTAAGAGGCTGGAACAAGGGGTCCCTGACCCATACAGACACTACATCTTTTGATATTTGGGCACCATCAGCTTTCTTCACCACATTGACTTAGGCACCAGTTTTGTCTTCAATTATCATGGTACATTGCTCTTGATCAAGCCCTACCAGGCCTCCTACACCCTTCTCACCACCTATTTTGAATCACTTGTTGTTCTCTTGTCCCTGGGTTTAACACTATTTCCTTTCCTCCCCTTCCCCCCTCCCATGTGCCCCTGGAACTGTCATCCAGTTGGTTTCTCCTCCAGCTTATTTATCCTACCTATCTTATCTAGATAGACATGCAGAGATAATAAAATGTAGAAACACAAGACAGAGCAAAACAATGCAACAATAGAAAATAAAACAATAGCTCCAACAACCGAAAAAGCCAATGGAAAAAAAAAAAAGAAAGAAAAGCCTATAAATAGTTCAAAGTTCATTTGTTGACTTTTATGAATGTTTTTCAGTCAAGTCTGATGGGGTGCCAGGCCCTGGCCCCACAGTCTATTTTTGGTGTTCTCTGGGGACTTCATTGTTCTGCTCCTCTTGCTGTTCTGTTGCACACCGTTAGTATTTCCCCTCAGTGTAGTGGGTTCAGATCGGGCACAATACCTGCACTGTACCTCCAGTGTTGTCCCTGTAGTGCTATGGGTCAGTGAGGGAATGTCATGTCTCATGGTGGAGCCAGTCGTATGGTCTTCTCTGTCCATTGGCTGTTCTGAACAGAAAAACCATTCTCTGGGCTTGGTGGGCCAGGATGTGCTCTTCTTTTTTCCCCTCTCCCTTCATGTGCTCCTGTGTGCTTTGATCAGACATGTCACTCTCTGAAATAGCTAATGTTTATTGTGCCAACCTAACCAGAAAAAAATATGTGGAGGTAATTGAGGGGCAGAGAGATAAATGACTCAGTGAGCCTTGCTTTTCTAGTTCTCAGGTCTCTTGTTTTCTGAAAGTCGGATCAGGCCGCAGCTGCCTTGGCCAGTTTCCTGCTTCAGCTGGCAAGGCTCATTTCCTATGAGACATACCGGAGAAGAAGCTACATGGACTTCCCCTGATGTAGCCCTCGGTACTGGAGCAACCATGTGGAGACCCCTGCCAGCGCTGCGATGCTTACACGTTCACTGATTTGTCTTTCCTCTTGCAGCCTGTGTCATTGGTATGTTTTGTGAGATGAAGAAGGACTTTGTGGTGTCAGACATTTGGATTTATGTTGGACTTGTAGGCTTGGACAGCACTGGGTTGGGATGTTTTCTTCATGTGTATTTGCCCTTTATGTAAAAATCTCTCTTAAAATATGAGTTTCCATGGATCTATTTCTCTAAAGTACTGAGACTAGCACACTCCCTGAGCTGTAGCTTCAGTGCTGTATTCTGAAGTGAATTCTTCTTGGGGGGTGGTGGGGGGATGCTCTCTACTTGGCTCTTCTTTTAGGTGTGAGTAAAGTGATTCTCTAACTCATCCCTAATCTATTTCATATATTCCTGGATCAAGCCATGTTGTGTAGGAATACAGCGTTTTCTTAGCTCACTGTGTTTCGAGCTGTCGAATGAGGAGAATGAGATTAACTTTGGACAAGGCAGATTCATGCCTCAAACTTGGAGGAAGGAAAGGTCTGAGGCATGTGAGCCTCATGGGGAGAATAGTTTCCTAAATAGAACTTACAGTACAGGAACGGATCCTTGAGTACACGCAAATGGTTTGCACCTGACTATTAACCAGATGATTGGTTAGTAGCGTGGAAGATAAACTTGACTATCTGCTTCTGTAAAGCTTATAGGCAAGAAAACCTATTGTATGGTAAACCAATTCAGTCCATAAACTTTCACCCAAGTCACAATAAAAAATAAAATGATAAGAAGAAAGCCTGTTTCTATTAATAAGTTCTAGTGGCAATGTGTATTAAGCACTGGGCTAACTGCAAGATAGGTGGTTCAAACCCAGTAGCCACTCCTTGGGAGAAAGATGAGGCTGCTTCTGTGAAGATTTACAGTCTAAGAAACCCTAGCAAGTGTCACTATGCATGGGAATTGACTCAGTGACTGTGGGTTTGATGGTGGCTTGAGTTATATTTACATTCAAAGAGAAAAGAAAGGAAAAGGCATGGAGCCGTTCTGCTCTAGGACACATGGATCTGTCATAAATCTACATTGACTGGATGATCGTGAGTTTTAGGAAGAGGGGAGACCACCAGCCCTATCCACCACAGACACCCTAACAAATATGCGTGAAACAGCAGCTAGTATTGAATGCTGAGAGCAAAGTCAGTGGGGCAGGAAGGGGTTCATTAGGTTTCAATGGGGCTTAGAGAAGGTCTGTTTGTGACATTTACATTGAGAACTGACGATGAATGGGAGTTGGCCAGGTGATAAATGTATGGGACAGCATTCCACGCAGCAAAGGTTGGAAAGGGCTCAACCTTGGGGGGGTGGGGGGCGGGTGCTTAAAAGAGAGAGGCCCAAGTGATGGAGCATGGGGGAACAGAATGTGACAGAACCAGGTGTAGACAAAACCTTGCAAGTCTAATAGGAAAGCAAGCGACACCACCTGGTTTACGTAGTGAGAAAAATCACCCTTTTTTCCTTTTTGGATTGGTGTTGGCTAGTAGTAGAAGTAGGGATAGTAACTAAGGGAGCAGTTGCAGGTAACCAGGTGGGGATGATAGTAGTGAGGATGAAGGCAATATAAAGGTGGGGAAAAATAGGCGGATTCAAGATCTGTCTTGGAGTTTATTCCATATGGCTTGGCACTTGATTAGATGTGGACACAAGAGATGCAGAAGATACAAGTATGACACCTACTATATAAACTCACCTAACAGCCGACATGAATATAAGCCAAGGCGTCTAATTTTACCACACATAAAAAACTGGAAAAACTTATTGACTCAAGTATAAACCTAGGGTGGGAAATGCAGCAGCTACTGGTAAATTTCAAAATAAAAAGAGATACCAATAAAACTACATTAAATAAGGCATCAGTAGGTTAAATGTTTTTGAATGTTTATTTCAAAGAAAAACAGTAGACTAGATCTGTAAGTGGAAAAGAAGGTCAACAAAAACAATATGGTATCAACAATAACTATACATGCTGTGTTACTGCATGCACTGCATTACTACATATACTACCTTAATGCATGTACACAATGCAACTTGTATAGTCTGAGACCTAACGCAGGCTGACATTCCAGAGTGTGATGACAAGACTGTTTTCACAGAGCAGCCTGTGTTAAGGCTCTTAATATGCACACTGCATTGTGAAGACGCTGTGTTAGTGCATGCGCTGTGATACTGCATACGCAGCATTACCACATATGTATGAGAAGTGCTAATGCAACATATGCAGAAACACAGTGTGTACACAATGCGGCAGCGTGTATATTATGAGCCCTCAGACAAGCTACTCTACGCAAGCATAGTCAACACTGGATCCAGATAGGGGTTAATAAGAAAGCAAAAGATAAAATACAGCAGACTAAGTACTGTAAATAAATGTCCTGTGTCTCTGAGACCAGAGCTATACCAGCACTTGCGTCAGCAATGCTTGGACGGAGCAAGGGGGCAGGACCAAGCACGGGTAAGACTAGGGCTACCTCATGGGTCACAGCCCTGGAGAAGAGCGGGAGAAAAAAAGCAGCTGCATCCGACATTCATCTGACAAGGACGCGGTGCACACAAGGAAGCAGGAAGGTTCTTGCCCAGTAGTGTGTGTGTGTGTGTGTGTGTGTGTACACATCACCTCCTCCCTGGAATGCAGACAACAGGGAAGTGGGCAAAGGGAGGCATCGGACAGCATTCGATATGACAAAATAATGATAATTTATAAATTATCAAGGGTCCATGAGGGATGGGGGAGCAGGGAGGAAGTGGGAAAAGGAGGAGCCAATACCAAGGGCTTAAGTAGAAAGAAAATGTTTTGAGAATGATGATGGCATCAAAGTTACAAATGTGCTTTGCATATAATGGATGTATGGATGGATTGTGATAAGAGTTGTATCAGCCCCCAGGAAAATGATTTTGTTTAGGAGCGTGCTAAAAAACTTGGCTTATACACGAGTATATACAGTAAGTGTCTGGCTATGAATGAAGATATTGTTTTCTGGGATAAAGAAAGAGGTAGAGGGTTATGTTTGCATAAGGTTTAGATAAATGATGTCCTTGAACTTGTAAAAAAGTTAAAATGGCAGATGCTTTTTGTTTAGATGTGAATATGTTGTCGTTAGGTGGCCTGGAGTCAGTTTGGACCCATCACGACCTCGAAGGAGACCCTGCCGGGCGCTGCACTGCGCTCACAATTGTCCCTGTGCTGGAGCCCATGGCTGCGGCCGCCATCTCAGGCCATCTTGTTGAGAGCTTTCCTCTCTTGCACCGCCCCTCCCCTTTACTCACCGTGATGTCCTTCTCCAAGGACCGGTCTCTCCTGCGAATAGGTCCAACATAGGTTAGACGAAGTCTCACCATCTGTGTCTCCAAGGAGTAGTCTCACCATGCTTCTTCCAGGGCACATTTGGTTGTCCTTTTGGCAGTCTGCGAAGCTTTCACCATTCGTCACCAGCCCCACAGTTCAAACAGGTACATCTTTCCTCACTCGTCCTTTTGCAGTATCTGACTTTCACATGCCTCTGAGGTCATTGAAAATACCATGGCTTGGGGTGGGAGCACTTTAGTTCTCAAAGTACCCTCCCTTCTTTTCAACACTCTAAAGACCTCTTGGACATCAGATTTGCCCAACACGATGTGCCGCTTGATCTCTTGACTGCGGCTCCCACGAGCTTCGAGGGTGAAGCCAAAGAAGGCGAAATCCTTGAAAATGTCAGCCTTTTCTCCGTTTCCCATGATGTTCCCTATTGGTCTTCTTGTTGGGAAGACTGGTCTTCTTCACCTGGAGCTGCAATCCATCCTTCCATGATCTTCATCAACATGTGCTTCACGTTCTCCTCACTTTGGGCAGGTTGTGTCATCCTGATGCTGTATTCTTCACATAATCCCCCTTCTCTGATTATTCGCTTAGCACACAGGTTCAATAAGTGTGGTGGGAAGACACAACCTGGACGCACACCCTTTCTGATTCGACACCATGCAGTTGTCCCTTGTTCTAGTTGTGCAACTGTCTCTTGATCCGTGCACAAGTTCTGACTGAGCACAATGAAATGTTCTAGAATTCTCTTTCTTTTCAAGGCTATCCAGTTTATTATGATCCAGACAGTCAAATGCCTTGGCCTCATCAATAAAACACAAATAAACATCTTTCTGGTGTACACACACACACACACACACACACCACAGAAAGTTTAAGAGAAAAAATATCATGGACAAGCTAAATCCAACATGCAATTCATTGTGCAAATTTGGAACTCTGGAGGGACTGGTGTCTGGATTAGTTGGGCTGGTTATACCAAATAGGGGATTGGCACAGTCTACGATGGATGGAGCGAAGGAAGCAACCATGAAGAAGTAAAGGACTATGTGGCCCTCCTGTGGAAATCGGAGTTACTGGAAGTTGTGGCAACAGTTTGAAGCTCAGAAGAACACTTCTGACCTGGGAAATAATTTTTGAGAGCATCTAAGAGATGAGAGGTGCCGCAGCCAGAAAAAGGCTATCTAATGGTACAGGTAAATGGAATTAATGTCCAAAGGGCAGAGGCTTTCAGGAAAACTAAAGGACTATGGTGGTTCAGAATTTGGGTCCTCGAGTTGAAATCTGAGCTTCCCCTACTTAACTGCCTTTGATATCCAAAGAAAGTTATCGACCTGAACCCCTGTGACCCATTGTACATGAGGGATACTAAAACTGCAACCTAGTTGAGTTGTGGTGAAGCTACGTCAATGAATTTAATCTCCGGTCCTTATTAGAATGCCTAGAACTCGGGCACTTCATATACATGGCCATTTACCAGTCCCGGTGGCCATTTAGTTCACGTGGGCCCCAAGTGTGTGAGAGCAGAACTCTACTCCCTTGGGCTTTGATGGCTAATCCTTTGGAAGTAGATCATCAGGCCTTTCTTCTGGGGAGAATCTGGACAGATTCCAACAGCCAATCTTTCCATTGGCAGCCAAACATTGAACCTCTGTGCCACCCACAGATTAGTGTCCACTAAAAAGAAAAAAACCAAACTCAATGCCAGGAAGTCGGGCTGACATGGAGAAACCCTTTAGAGCAGGATAGAACTGTCCCTGGGGGGGGGGGGGGAGTTTCATGGAGCAGCTGGTGGTTGATGTTGAGCTTAGCAGTCCAACATGGAACCACTATGACACCAGGGCGCCTACTAGACTCTGGTAACAATTTAGTTCCTTTTATGCCAGTCCACTTCTTTCTTGGAAGAAGTACAACCAGAATACTGCTTAGAAGCAAAGATGATGAGATTGTGTCCCGTGCACTTAGGACATATGATCAGAAGAGACCAATCCCTCGAAAGGAGCATCGAGCTCGTTGAAGCTGAAGGACCTTCCACAAGATGGATTGCAAGAGTGGCTTCAACAACGGAGTCAAACACAACCACTGTAAGGATAGGGTAGGGCCAGGCGGAGTTTCTCTGTGTTGTACATAGAGCCTCTGTGAGTTAAAACCAGCTCGAGAGCGTCAAATACCATCCTAGCCACCTTGAGTTTGGCCGTTCGGGAGGAACATCACAGAACCTGCAGTCAGGAAGCCGAATTGAAACATTGAGCTATCTGTTCGCTGAATTATGTGCTTCCGGAAAAATCCCATTTCTGTGCCTCAGTTTTCCTATCTGGAAATTGGGCGTAGCATCTTCACTTGAAAGCTCCGCGTGAGTAGATTCCGAGGAGATGAACTCCAAAAGCGTCTTGAGAACTGTGATTTGGCATGTACACGAAGACTGTGGTTTTGACGTTCCTCGTCTTCCTGTCTCAGAACCAGTTCCCAGCACCCAGACTTAGCTCTTTGCTGAATTGACATCAGCTGAGGGGATCGTGTTTGCTATTGCTTGCATCTGGTGCAAACAGCTCATTGTTCAATGTCCCTTCCTGCGAAATGAAAGGCCATGTGGGCGGTGGTGGTGGGTGCTGTCAATATTATTTCATAGCACCCCATGTGACATATTAGGAAAGCGCTCATGGAGTTTTCGAGGTTGTAATTCATGCCAGGAGCGATTGCTAGTTCTTTTCTCCCATGGAGCACCTCGTAGGTTCAAATCACCACCCTTCCATTAAGCAGGCAGATGCTCAACCACTATTCCTCTAAGGCCTGGTGGACTAGGCCCATATAAGGCCCTGGACTTTAAAAAGAGGAAGACATAGGGGCAGCAAGAAGACCTTTTAAGCTTCCCACATGAAGCCAAAAGGGTATGCTTCTGTACAGGCCTGAACCTGGTCAGTTAAAGAGGAAGCTGTATACAATAGGATACCAACAGCCTTGGATTTTAGTGACCATGAACATCCTCATCTGTAAAATGAGGCTTTCAGGGATTTTTTTTCCTAACTCAAATGTCCTAGAACAGTGCTTTCTAATTTAAAATTTAATGATAATTTAATAATCTCTTCAATGATGCCAAATGTGCCATTAAAATTTTTCTAGTAGACACATTATAAAATTCAAAAGAAACGTGAAGTTAATGCTAAGGATGTTTTATTTAACCTGTTATATCCCAAAAATCACCATTTCAACAGATAAACAATATAAAACATGAAGATATTTTCCAGTCTTTTCCTTATTTACACATGGGCCCTCAAAATCCAATGTGTATGTTATGGAACATATTAATTTGGATTCATCACATTTTTGAGTGCTCATTAGGCTCATTATGCACATGGAGAGCATAGCCCTAGAACTATGGGTGGTTGCCATGGAGTCCAAGTCATGGGAGAATAGAACAGGGAAAGGACATAGAATAGTAAGCCTAGAATCCCAGCTCTTCATTCTCAGTGAGGACCATGAAGAAGCTGCCTCCTATTGATCCTGCTCTTCATCCCCCTCTACCTGTTCCAATTCCTGCTTGTGCCACTTTAGTCCTGCCTGTCCTCCCACCCATCTCTCTTGGTCATCTGCCTGCCTCACTCACAAGGTGTCCAGAACAACTAACCCCGACTTCTACCTCTTACCCTTTCTGTCTTCCTACCTTGTCTGCCACCTCCTCTGCCTGTCCTGAGGTTCCTTCTCTTTCCTTTTCTGTTTCTCTGCTCTCCCCACCCACCCACCATCCTTACAGAATTGCTCCCCTCTCTTCCCTCCACCCGTTAGTTGCCTCAGCTCCTGCTTCTACTCCTACCTCAAGCTGCCTGAGTCCTCTATCTATCAGGTCTCTGACTCCTCCTCTTCAGACTTCATCCCCAAAGATGTCCCTATCCCACCGGATAATTCCCACTGCTTATCAGGGAACTAAGGGCCAGTAAGATTACAGTTTCAACCCAGAGGCACCAAGCAGTCTCTTAGTCTGGAGAATCAACAAAAACCAGCCTGGGCCCAGAAGAGCATCTGCCTCAGGTAGGGTTTTGTCCTCAGTCAGAGTGACCTTGACCAACTTCCTTCCTAACTGGGTTGAACACTTTCCGCTAAGAGAGTTCTTGTTCTTGTTTATGTTTTTGGGAGCTCTCCACAGTTATAACTGACTCCCGTGCCCTACTACACCTGTGATAAAACTATTGTTTACAGCAAGAGCATGAATATAGTTTGTGGTCCACTTCCTCTCTAAAACAAACCCTGTGGGTCTGGTCAGTAGTACTCTAGTACCTGCTAGAAAGAATGTTTCTTGGGGGACACAGGAGAGGGGGAGGTGGGGGAAGGGGTTAGGGTAAAAACAAGTGATCCAAAATCAGTGGCAAGGGGGGTGTAAGGGGCCTGATAGGAAGTGATCAAGGGTAAAGTAACAGAGAGAAATTACTGAAATTCAAATGAAGGCTGAGCATGATGGTGGGATAAGAGGAAAGTACAATGAAATAGAAGAAAGAACTGGGAAGCAAAGGGCATTTATAGAGGTCTAGCTACAGGCATGAACTTAGGTAAATATATTTATATATGATGATGGGAAAATAGATCTACATACATATACTTTAGGGTTAGTATTAAGACAGCAGGTGGACATTGGACCTCCACTCAAGTACTTCCTTAATGCAAGAACACTTTATTTTATTAAATAAGCATTCCATGATGTTCACCTTCCTGACACAATCACCAAAGACAAATGGGTGCATAAGCAAAAGTGGTGAAGAAAGCTAATTGCGCCCAGCTTTCAAAGATATAGTGTCTGGAGTATTAAAGGCTTGAAGGTAAACAAGCAGCCATAGAACTCAGAAGCAACAAAGTTCACATGGAAAAAGCACACCAGCCTGTGTGACCATGAGGTGTCAATGGAATCAGTTATCAAGCCTCAAAGAACAAAAATCATATCATTGTGTGCCCACCTTCCTGATATGATCACTGAAGACAAATGTGTGCACAAGTAAATGTGGTGAAGAAAGCTGATGGTGCCTGGCTATCAAAGATATAGCATCTGGGGTCTTTAAGGCTTGAAGGTAAACAAGTGGTCATCTAGCTCAGAAGCATCAAGCCCACATGGAAGAAGCACACCAGCCTATGTGACCATAAGGTGTCAAAGGAATCAGTTATCAGGCATCAAAGAACTAAAAAGTATATCATTATAAATGAGGGGGAGTACTGATTGGGGACCCAAAGCCCATCAATAGGTGAAGGGACATCCCTTTACAGAAGGGTCATGATAAAAAGATGAGCCAGTCAAGGGGCAGAATAGCAAGGATGAAATATGTGGCTTTCCTCTTGTTCTTAAATGCTTCCTTCCTCCCCACTATCATGTTCTCAATTCTACCTTACAAATCTGACTAGATCAGGGGGTGTACATTGGAACATATAGGAACTGGAAACATGGGGAATCCAGGACATATGATCGCTTCAGGACTAGTGGTGAGAATGGTGATACCGAGAAGGTGAAGGGAAGGAGGACTAGAAAGGGGGAACTAATTACAAGGATCTGCACATAACCTCGTCCCTAGGGTATGGACAACAGGGAAGTGGGTGAAAGGAGACATCAGACAGTGTATGATCTGACAAAATAATAGTAATTTATAAATTATCAAGGGTTCACACGTGAGGGGGCAATGGGAAGGGAGGGGAGAAATGAGGAGCTAATGCTAAGGGCTTCAGTAGAAAGAAAATGTTTGGAGACTGTTGATGGCAATAAATGTACTTGGCATACAACGGATATGTTTGGATTGTGATGAGTTGTATGAGCCCCCAATAAAATGATTTTTTATAAAAAGAATATTTCTTGAAAACTTGCAAACAAGACTGAGAACTTACTCCTGCAAGGACAGGATGATTCATTTCCTCCCAGAAATCATCGCTGCCCTCAAGGTGGGCGGAATATTAGCCATTCCAAACACTGTGGACTCCTAAGACTTGATATTCTGACACCAACAGGGCGACACAGGTTCCCCCTGGATTCAGTCATGACAAACTCTGAAAGGTGTCTTCCACTGACTCGTGATGAGCCCATCCAACAAGGATAAAAGTGTGAACCTTTATTAGGAAACTTCAACATTGAGCCACATAGTCTTCTGAATGTCACGAGAGGGAAAGTAGTAATTCCCTATAAAGACACCCCCTTGTCTACTCCCTCCTCCCCCCTCCCACCCCACCGCCCCAGCTCTCCTCCTCACATGAGAAGGGTGTCAGAAGCAAGTCAGGAGAATCAAGTAAGTTTCAAGCAGCTGGAAACTGATTTCTTTTTCAGGTTACTTGGGTCCCAGTTTTCTCAGGCAGATTTCCTAACACAGAGCGTATGTGTCAGGCACATTGAAGTAGTGTGTAGAGCCAGCCAACAGGACAGGAAACATTGGCTGTGGGGAAAAGACCACGACTCCTGACGTTTTATCCCTCCACTGAGGTCTGCAAAACATTGGCACCTGCTGTGAAGTCAGCCCCAACCCATGATGACTCCCGTGGGTCAGTGTGCTCCACGGGGCTTTGAGGCCATGTGACCTTGCTGGTGTAGAGTGCCAGGGTTTCACATCATAAAGAGTAGTAAGAAGGAACGGCCAGTCCAGTCCCAAGGGCTGGAGACCTGGAGGCCCCCCCACTCCTCCTCCTGGTCCTCACAGTGCTCCCTTGATTTCCCCAGCCTCCTTCCTGGATGCTTTCATTATAACCAGGAAGATACCAAAAGAATTTCAAAATAACTCCTTTTTCTGCAATAGTTTATATAAAGCATAAACAATTATCTAGATCATTGATATGCTATACATAAATCTTGATGTGTTCATATTTTTACATAAAGATAGATCTTTCTATTTCAAGTATATATTTGCCATATAACTAAAATAGATAAATATAAATATAATTGGTATGTGGTTAGATATAATTTAAATATAATTGGTATGTGGTTAGATATAATTTAAATATAATTAACATGCATGTCTATATAATTGTATATATATTTATATAATTTGTTGTCAGTCCACTTCATCCCCAAATAGGATCTGGCTAGCCTTAAGAGATGTACATAATTCCATGGGGGGAAGGGGAGTAAGAAGAATTTTTTAAGCTACTCGCAGACAGTGATTTTAACTCCTAGGGACCCTTTATATCACTTCCAGTTTTTAAACTTTTACTGAAGGTTTACCCAAGGAGCAGCTGGTGGATTTAAACTTCCAACCTTTCTGTGAGCAGCCCAACACTGATCAACTCTCACCACCAATAATAATCATAATAAAGAATAGGGAAGTGAAAGCAAAGCCCAATGAAATGAAGCCAGGATTTGGCACTCAAATTGCAAATCATAAAGGCCCATTCCGTTTTTATGATTGGACCTTAAACTGCTAAGCCTTCTGGGGGCCAAAATTTAAATCATTTAAACTTCATATTAAGAAAGAATCAAAAGCAATCGCAAGTGTTTACTTGCCATAAGAATTTGGTTGTTTGAGAAAGGTCTCTGAAGCTAATATCAGAGTTTCCTATTTTCTCCCAGGATGCCCCAGACAGGCTTCTCTTAAGCTCTTGCCCTCGTTTCTGCACCTGACCCTCCAACCTTGCCCACTTGCTCCATCTAGTTCTGGAAAGCTTCAGGAGTGGGATTGGGTTGGGAACCTCGTGTATGATCATGAACGAGTTCTTTCCTTATCAAGGGCTGTGCAGGCAGGCAGCCTGTGGGTGAAGTCTGCAGCCCAGGTCCTCACTCCCACCTCCAGGGCACAGTCTCAAATGGTTTCCTACTCATCTCCGCTGCTGCTAAAGATGCAGTCGCTATGCTGTGGTCTGTGGATTTCCCAAGTAACTAAAGTTGGGCTGTGTTCTCTGCCAAAGGAGGGACAAGGTTCCTTCCCCCTCCGTGTATCCATCTGGCACCAAAAGGTCTCCTGAGCTCCGATGACCTCAAGAGATTTTAGTGGCAACAAGTTGGTCAGCACCTGCCTGCAGCCAGCAGCCCCTCTCCCACTCGGGCTGGGGAAAATCTGCAATGCTGGCCCGGGACCAGCCTCAGAAACAGACCCGGGTGCTAACCTTACCTCCTGTAGTCTGCACTCTGCAGGTGGCACAATGATGGCAGAGTTTCTGCTCCTGAAGATGTGAAAATAAGTACATTTATTATCTAATGACAGACAAGGCCAGAATCATCATTGCACATAAAGAAAGCCACTAAGAGCTCCTTGATCAGAAAATCATTATCTGTATGAATCTCTACTTGTAGGGAGTTTGGACAACATTATTTAATAGGATTCTTCCCTTTCTTATTCGGATGCTCTTGACTTAATCAAGTGGCTCTTAGAACAAAGCAGCTCTCAGCCTGGGGAGAAATGAGAGTACCGACCCACTGAGAACAAGAGCCCTTCCTCTAAGCATCATGGGATGGGGTTCCCAGGGCACAGGCTCCCCCTGGGCCACTCTGAGTTCCTGGCAGAGATATAACAGAGAGCCATGAGAAGCAGTCATCAATTCTGCTGCACCAGCAGGGGGAAAAGAACAGAGAGATACGGGAGAAATATGCCTTTATCTGCCTAAAATGTGTGCCTGGCGGTAATCCCAGGTTTGCCTAAAATCAGAATGAGGGGAGAAGGCTGCTAGACATGCTCATGGTAACTTAAGGGGGCTTCAAAAAGCTCAAGGAACAATTCCATTACCTTTCCATTGCATTTGCCCGCAAACTTTATGCAGCCATCTGGTAGCGGGTGTGAAGAGAGAAAGTTCCAGGAGCCGTGGAGACAGACCACATTGTCAACCACTGGATCCTAAATGTGCTGCATGAGTGCCGCCTCCCTTGCAAAACCTTGCATGACCTTCCACTCTAACGCTGCTAATCTAGGGAAGCAGGTTGTGGCGGGGGCTTAAGACTGGCATTCGCTGTTACTATGAGGGGTCAAGGGAGCAGGAGGTCTTCAAAACTGAAGGGAGTATTTCAAGCGAGTAATTTGGAGGTCAGTTACTGATCCCACTAAAAAAAGATTCCCAGGCAGCTGTGTAAGGCCCATTCCATGGGGAAATTCCCTTAGAGTGGTGTGTTTATAGACTTGAGTCTAGTACATCTGAGTGAGGGAACCTGAGTGGATTGAGTGGAGGAAGTTGTTGGGCAGTCTCTGAGGTCTGTGTAAGTGCATGTTTTCAACGACTGGATGAAGAGAGACTCCAGTCGAAGGTGGACAAAGCAATGTGGGGAGAGAAGTTTGAGGTGCCCTGGGCCATCCAAGTGGGCCTGGCCGACAGGCAGTTGGACACCTAGGTCTGCACTGCAGAGCCAGGGTAGGAGGGAGATTTGAAAGCCATCAGCATCTGCACAAAGGTAGAACGAGCAAATGGCTAGGACCATCCCAAATGAACACTGGGGCTCAGAGACTCAGGGCAGCAGTTACACTGTGAATCTGTCTGGCACGCTCCACACCACACCCGCTCCTAACGTCATGGCTTCAGACCCCACACCTGACATGGAAAGCTGTTACTCCCTCTCCCCAAAGGGATTAAATACTCTTTTCTGCACCAGAAAAGCAGAAAGCTGTCTCCAGTGGGGGCCCAAGCCAGGAGGAAGAGAGGAAGGGTTCCGAGGGTTTGGGGTTGCTCCCATTTTCAGCATGGGAGGATCCAGTTGCTATCACTGACTAAGACAGGAGTTCTGAGAGAACAAGGCTGAGAGAGTCTTGACCATGAGTTCAGCTATGGGGGCCATGGTCGAGGGGGAAAAAAACATCAGTCTGGAGTAGGAAACCTCTAAGTGTCTTTGCCAGATCCCATAAAGTTGACCCTAGTCAGGTGTCCGTGTGTCAGAGTCCGGTTTTAGTATATGAGCTGCTGAAGCGAGCACGTCGGATTCCATATATCAAACTAGAACTGCACTCCATAGGCTCAGGCTTTTTTGGGGAGGTGCCTTTGGACTCATCTGGAACTTTTGTACACTCGGACCTTCAAAGAAGTCGATGTCGTTTTTGGGAGAGAGGATACAGAAATAATTTAGGGCAGGTGTAGTCATCTCTGTACATAACAGTATTCACCACTTCCATTTTCCAAGGCACCCAGGCTTTGGGGCCACCCAGGCTCAGAATCTTGGTTCTTCACACAGTGAGTCTACTTCACAAGCATTGACTCGGGCAGAATGTGTAAAATCAGAGGTCAGTTTATTCAAGCAGCTGGAGGATGTCAGCCCCCACCACCAGCCCCACACACAGAAGACACCCACATGTAATTCTCCCAAAGGAAGAGCCAAACAGTGCCAATACCTGAGTCTAGAGTTCTCTCCCCTGCACCATGCTGCCCTCACTTCCATGACTGAGTATCTAAGAACAATGGGAAAGGAACGCTGGATAAAAGCATCAATGAAGACATGAGCCATGAGTGCAGTTCCACATAAAAGGAGGACGGTCACTATCTACACTTCCAAAGAACTTGACTCCCGGCTGAGCCCTCGTGGCGTAGTGGTTGAGTGCGGGGCTGCAGCCCACTGGCTTGGCGGTTCAAATCCAGCAGCAGCTCTCCAGGAGCAAGACTGAGCCTCCCACTCCCACCAGAGGGCAGTGATGCCACACACAAAAAAAGAATTTGACTCCTCTAGTGAAGAATCCAGCACACTCAAGGTTACCTTGAAAAGGTCGGCCATGGAGGCAGTGTCCAAAATGTAACAGGACTGTGAGGGAGGTAGGGATTGGTCTCCATGCTCTTAAGGGCTTCCTCTTCTACATCCTGGGACTTTATTCTAGGCCCAATTCCTGGTTATATCATCTTCAACAGTCATTTTAGCTACCAGGCATACTAAGATAACCCTAGATCTACCCTCCCTGCGATCCCTCCGGTCCAACTATCCAAACATCCGAGACCTGTCAAATTTTAAATGTCCCAGATTAAATTGACCATCTGCCCTCCTACCACAGCTGCACCTCCTGTGTGTGCCCAACCCTTAAAGATGGCATGTTCTACCAATGTGTCCCAAAATGAGCCACTGCCCTCTGAAAGGTGAGTGTGTGCTGGAATGATCCAGGGGGCCTATCCCTTATCCTGGATTATAGAACAAGTGTTTAATTGCCAGGGACACATTACATCCTTTTTTAAAGGGGGACAGTAGACCAAAGGTTCAGCACCTCAAGAGTTCAGTTACCCAAGCCATTCTAGCTTTCCTCTGTTATCAGTTCCGTTTCGGAAGTCCTTTAAATGCATCTTTCTCCCGTGAGTAACCACAGCTGTGTTCACCTCCCATTTGTAGATGAAGTCCTTCATGACCTTCCCCCAACATTCTTCTGAGCTCCCTTCACACCTCACTCCGCATTTTAAACCTAAATGATGCTTCACTCTACCCGGAATCCACACTACTACACACCACTGTGCCTAGACCTTCCCCTCGCACGGTACCTTTAGTGTCATTTTCTTGTTGCAGTTCCTGGTATCTGTTAGCTTTTATCCGGGGATGACTCCACGACTTCATCATCTCCGATAATGAGCCAGTAAAGGTAGATTGGTTTGGTGCACATACAGATGGTGATCCCAAGGGAGCTGGTTCTTGGGAAGGAGAGTTTTAAACCAAACAAAGGCAGGTGGGGGAGATCTAGGCCTTCTGGAGTGGTAAATCTCTCTACTGCTTTCTTTACATCTGATTCATAAGAAGTTCTATTCATTGAAGTGAAATCACACTTTTTATCTCATAGGTACTCCTCAAATCCCTGAAGATCACTAGCTTTCCAAAGTCACAGGTGGATTCAAGAGAGAATATTTCCCTTGAAATCTTTTGAAAATGCAAATCCTTAGCCAACATTAAAAAAAAATTGGTGAAGAAAGCTGATGGTGCTTGGCTATCTAAAAGATATAACACCTGAGGTCTTAAAGGTCTGAAGAGAAATAAGCAGCCATCTAGGTGAAAAACAACAGAGTTCACATTGAAGAAGCACACCAGCCTGTGTGATGACGAGGTTTTGATGGGCTCAGGTATCACCAAGGTATCCAAGTAAAATCTTATCACTGTGAATGAGGGGGAGTGTTGAGTGGAGACCCAAATTCTATTTGTAGAAAAGTGGCCATCCCCTTACAGAAGGGTCACAGGGAGGGGAGGAGACGAGCCAGTCACGGTGCAGTATAGCAACAATGAAAACATACAACTTTCCTCTAGTTCTTTAATGCTTCGTGGCCCCCCCCCACCCCATTATCGTGATCCCAATTCTACTTACAAATCCAGCTAGACCAGAGGAGGTACACTGGCACAGATCGGAACTGGAAGCAGAGGGAATTCAGGACCAGTGGTGAGGGAAGCAATACCGGGAGGGTAGAAGGTGTAGTAGAAAGTGGGAACCAATCTATATGTAACCCCTCCCGAGAGGACGAACAACAGAAAAATGGGGGCAGGGAGACATCAGACAGTGTAAGATGTGAAAAAATAATAAATTATAAATTATCAAGGGTTTTTGGTGGGAGGGATGAGGAGCTGATACCAAAGGCTCAAGTAGAAAGCAAATGTTTTGAGAATGATGATGGCAACAAATGTACAAATGTGTTTGACACGATGGATGGATGGTGATGAGTTTGTACAAGCCCCCAATAAAATGATTTAAAAAACAAAACTTTTTTTTTGGTTGATCAAACTGCTGTAAATTAGAAAACTAGACTATTACTAATCTTCCCTACTTGGCTTGTGTAGGACACTGGTCTTAAGGGCCAACACTTTAAAAGCTCTGCATAAACCTGGGGCAATATGACTCGGGATGAAATTGTGCCAAAAATTTGAGTGGGTAGACCAGCTCAAATTCTTTCACGCTCCCTTCCACTTCAATTTTGACACAAGGATCAGGAACAAAGCTTCCACGTCCCACAAAAAGGTCAGGAGAGAAAATTACAGGTAGGAGTGAGCAAGGGGTCCCAGGTTCTGTAAGGTTTTGCCTACAACCTAACCAAGAATAACAAGTAGGGCTGCACCCTTTTCACCAAGGGAGAACAGAGGAACCACAACCTTAGCTGCAATAGCATCTCAATGGGAAAAAAAAAAACTTCACTATGGCTTCACCTGTTCCCCACACCCAATACTTCAAATGTCCTACCTGTATGATTTCAAAGATAGAAATTCACATCGAGTTTGATATTGCTCAGCGTCGCTTTAAAACATTTTGCCAAGTCCAGATGTCCT
Organism: Nesogale talazaci; assembly: GCA_004026705.1. Classification (NCBI taxonomy): domain Eukaryota; kingdom Metazoa; phylum Chordata; class Mammalia; order Afrosoricida; family Tenrecidae; genus Nesogale; species Nesogale talazaci. The sequence continues at coordinate 26,316 of PVJH01017127.1, forward strand.
AAGACCTTTAATCTTTAAAGTCTCAGTTCTACATTTGTTAAAAGGAGACTACATCAAGGAATTCTAACAGGAAATGTAGTTGATAAAGTGCTTTGAGATCCTGGCACCTGAGATACCTATCTTAATGTGAAAGGGAGTAATTCAGTGTAGCAGTACAGGCTCTGGAGACAGGCGGCTGTAGGTGAACCCTGCTTCTGGCACAGTCGGATGTGAATGGAAAGCTATTTAACTTCGGGGTGCCTCAGTTTTCTCCTCTGGGAAGGAGTAATGGTACCCATCTGCTGCGGTGGTTGAGAATTAAATGGGACGGTGTGTGTTGTGCTCAACACAGAGCCTGACGAACAGCACATGCTGAAGTTCTGCCTCTTTGGGCTATTGTCTAAGCTCACAGCGATGCCACTGTTGTTTGTACCCTTTACTCAATTATGCCCATTTCACCAGTCTCAAAGTTCTCCCATGAGCATAAGCCCCAAATGGAAGTGGTCCTGTACGAGAACCACGACTGACTGACTGGGTGGGTGTACACTCGGCAGTGTGATGGCACACCAATCTCGGGGAACTCTACTCAAGACCAGATGTACCTCTGGAGGTTCTCAGTTACCAGTTTGGCTCAAACACTGATAAAACTTTTAAAAATCCACCCCCTGGCAACCCCATGTGTTGCAGAGTAGAGGTGTATTCGGCGGTAATCATTATGGAATCAGATCGCCAGATATCTATTCCCCCGTTGTGGCTGCAGACCACAACTCTTTAAGTTAATAGTTAAGTTAGTCATTTGAGCCACCCAGGGACACAGAAGCAAATGTAAGGACTACCTGAGGTTTGTGTGTAGGTGTTTCAGAGGAGGAAAGCCAATTACATTTAAGGAAGATGCCTTCAAAGATCCTTAGTATCTCTAATTCATTTCCAAAAGACTTGGGTTACTCCTAAGTAACTTTCCTGGATATACACCAAACTCAAAAGTTGGGACTGTTTCTTTCTAGCTTCAGATCTCAGGAGTTGTTTACCTATCCATTTCTCTCTCTCCTTTGCTGTGGGGGGTTGGAGGTGGAGGAGGTGATGCCTATAATGCCTTCCCTCCCACATGGGTTCTGCGGTGGGCACTGAAGTGAGAGCTATTGTTGAAATCTTTGCCACACTCGGTGCACTTGTAGGGCTTCTCCCCAGTGTGGATTCTTTGATGAATGATAAGACTGGAACTCTGGTTAAAGCATTTCCCGCACTCTCTGCACTTATAAGGCTTCTCTCCCGTGTGAATCCTCTGGTGGGTGATGAGATTGGAACGGTCCCGGAAGAACTTCCCACACTCGAGGCATTTGTAGGGCTTCTCTCCCGTGTGGACTCGCTGGTGGGTGATCAGTTTGGAGCGCTCACTGAAGGACTTCCCACAGTCTCCACACTTGTATGGCTTTTCCCCAGTGTGAGTTCGCTGGTGGTTGGCCAGGGTAGAGCTCTTGCTGAAGTTTTTCCCACATTCAGCACATTCATATGGTTTCTCTCCCGTATGGATTCTTTGGTGACTTATGAGAGCGGAGCTCTTCGAGAAGCTTCTCCCACAATCGCAACACTGATAAAACCTTTCCCCCGAGGTGGTGGTGTACAGTCCAGAATTTAGCATCTTGCTGATACTGCTTCCGCTGGGAGACTGTTCAGGAGATGTCTCTGTAGAGTTCCTCCAGTGAGCACTAAAGGATGGGCTTTGGCCAAAGCTTTCTCCAGACTCACCGCAGTGGTCAGGAGTTCCTCCAAAGTGGATCCTCTGATGCTTCAGCAGGTTCGAGCTCTGATTGAAGCTTTTCCAACATTCCCTGCATTTGTAGGGCTTCTCTCCAGTGTGGATCCGCTGGTGGGTGATGAGATTGGAGTGGTCACTAAAGCTTTTCCCACACTCGGGGCATGTGTACGGTTTTTCTCCGGTGTGGATCCGCTGGTGGGTATTGAGGTTGGAGCGGTCACTGAAGCTTTTCCCACATTCAAAGCATCGGTAAGGTTTCTCGCCGGTGTGGACCCGCTGGTGGGCAAGGAAATGGGAGCTCCGGCTGAAGCTTTTCACACACGTGTCACACTTGTAGGGTTTCTCTGTCAAGTAGAGACCTTGATGGTCGATAAGTTTCTCCAAGTCCTCCTCAGAAGAAGATTTCTCCCACTGTTCCTGTAGGGGATTTCCCCATTGTCTTTCACCTTCGTGTTCATTGTCACTTTCTTCCTCCCAATCATAAGTTGGGCAGGCATCCTCTGAAGTACACTTTGACAATGCACCAGGCAAATCTTCAAAAACGTCCTGCTCTGAAACCTGGTCTTCCTCCTCGTGCCTTAATTCAAAACCTGAAAGAGGGAACAGAAACGTTTTTTGGGTCCCCTTTCCCATTCCTTGATATTTCTTTATTTGATAATCTGCATTTTAGATCTTGAAGAATCTGAGTGCCTCAAACAGCTAAGCATTCAATCTCTAGGCAAAAGGTTGGCCTCTTAAATTTACCCAAAGGTTCCTTAGAAGACAGGTCCTGTGATCTGCTTCTAAAAGGTCCCAGTCCTGAAAACCTTAAAGCGCAATTCTGCCTGCATAAATGAGGGTGCCCTCCGTCAGAATGGACATGATGGCAATTAAGCCACAATTTACTATCTCATGGATTTAATCTGAACTTGTATTCTGTCCTTATGAAATGACTAGCACTAAACGGATGGTGTTCGGGGTGCATGAATGCATACGTGATCTACAAAGCCTGAGACACGTGAAATGTGGGCTGTACATGGTGACCACACCAGGGAGTCATGCGGTCTCCCCAAGTAGTCAGTCCCCCTGACTCATTCCTGTACCTCATTATTCAATAATAAATACCTTCCTCTAATCAACAGTATTCAGTAAATTCTGTGGCACATGAGATTAGCAAACTTTGTTATTACTCGCATATCTCTCAATAAAATCCAGACTGGCTGCTCTCTCATCTTAGGCCAGAGACTGGATGATCAGAGCAAAACACAAACTGATTGATTCAGTCCCTTTCTCGTTTAGTTTGGTGACGATAGAAAATGAACCTGGTCTCCTCGCTTTTAAGGCAGGACAGTTCCTGCAGGCTTACCAGTGTCTAGGGTTTTAGGACATGGGGTGGGGAGCTTGATGGCATCTTCATCTTCCATCTCGTCCCAGACCTCTTGATCATCGGCCTTGGTACTGTTGTGCCTAGACCTGAGGAAACCTGCTGCCTCCCTCAGGGTCCCTATAGCTCTCACTGAAGTCCGAGCCCTCATCAACGAATCCAGCTCCTCATAGAAGGGGCACGTCCCTGGTGGGTGGCTGCTCTTGGCTTTCCGGTAGCTTCGAAGGAGGTTTTTGAATCTGTAGCGACACTGCTCCAGCGTCCTCAGGAAGCCCAATGCACACAGCCGCTCTGCAATAGCCCGGTACACCTGGCTGTTCTGGTGACAGGTGCGAAGCTTTTCAGAGAATGGAGACTCGCTGAGAATTGCCAGGAAAGCCTTGGTCTCCTCGTAGCCCCAGTGCACACCTGCTGTCAGGAGCGAAAAGTTCAAAGCTGTGAGACTCAAACGGGATGTGCCTAGGTCATCATGCCTGGGCTCGTCTGCCCTACTAAGTGCCCAGAACACAGGCAGTTCAGAAATGGTGCATGGAGACCCTGTAAGTCAGAAGTGACTCCACAGCCCTCAACAAGAGCATGTGGTTGTCTTACGTAAAAGGGGATGTATGCATAAAGACAAGAAGGGGCCATGGGAAGTATGGAAATAATTCAGTGAAAAATTTCAGTCTTGTCCTCATACAAGTCCCATTTCACATTTTCATGAAACTGTTCTGGGATTCGGAATAAAATATACCTATATTTACTCTCTGTGAAATCATGGGTTGATGTGGTCGTTTTTCTTTTTCTAATACGTGTTAAGAAAAACACACGACTAGAAAATTAAAGGGCCACTCATATCACAATACCAGGATCCTACAGGAGCAGGGGTGAAGCATGCAGTTTTTAACCAAAAGGTCCATGGTTCAAATCCACCCGGCACTCCAAGGATCAATGTGCATGTCTGCTTCTGTAAAGTGAACAGCCTTGGGAGGCCCCTAGGAGAGTTCTGCTCTGCCCGACAGTCGCTGGGAGTTGAAATCAACTCAGTGGCGACAGGACTTCCCAGGAGACAGCTAGGATGGCCACACTGTCCGGGACGTACTTTGGGAAAGGCGAGACTCACTGGGGGACATGTGTACGAGCAAAGCTACCCCAGCAGAAGTGAGAACTTTGAGAGAGTGGCCCAAAGCACTGGACTCCTTACTCTCGTGAAAACCATCCAGCCTGGGGTCTGCGCCCTGCCCTCCGAGAGTAAATGTTAGGCTGGCCAGGAGAGTTGGGCTCTGGATCCGATGAAACCCCCATCCATGTGCTCATGCTCTTACCAATACGACTCTGGAACAGAGCGGGGCCGCCCCCTGGGATCCTGGGCCGCGGCACGGATTCGTCAATGGCCAGGTCGTCGCCATTACAGTCTTCTGCCGCGTCCTCGGGCTCCCAGGCCCCTTCCTCCTGCTCATCTACCTCCGCGTCACTCTCCCCCAGCCTAGGGAGCGCCCCAGCCTCTCCCGGGCTCGCCGTGGCTCTAATGGCCGACCGAGCCCTCACCAGGGCCTCCAGCTCCTCATAGAAGGGGCACGTCCCCGGCGGGCGGCTGCTTTTGGCTTTCCGGTAGTTCCGCAGGAGGTTTTTGACCCTGTAGCGACACTGCTCCAGCGTCCGCAGGAAGCCCCGGGCCCTCAGTCTCTCTGCAATGGCTCGATACACCTGCCGGTTCTGGTGACAGGTCCGGAGCTTTTCGGAGAAAGGAGACTCACTCAGGATGGCCAGGAAAGTCTTCGTCTCCTCGTAGCCCCAGTGCACGCCCGACACCTTCATGTCCTCCACAGCGCACTGGTACTGCTCGTCCCAGGTCCGAGAGTCCCTCCAGGCCAGGGCCCGAGCGGGTCTGGCTTGCTCGTGCCCCATGCTGGGATCGCCTGCCGTGTTTCTCTTCCCAGAGTGCATCAGGCTGGCCCCCCAAAATTCCGGGGCCTGCTCTCGCTGGTAGATGCTATTTGGTTTTGAACTGAGAATGCCTGTACCAAAAAAAAAAAAAAAAAAGGAAGAAGAGAAATGAGGGCGGAAGATCCTTTGGCAAGCAGGGCTTGTCCCTGAGACTCCTTTCCCTGGAAAAGGCAGAGGAGACACCCCCCGGTGATTCGCTTCAGAAGGCTGTGAGCCCCTCACAGTCACTTTTTTGATCATTCTCTCGACTCAGGCTCTCATGGCTCGGTGAGTTCCGCACTGAGGTGCTGGTCAACCAGGAGCGCGGACCCACCAACCCCTCCGTGGGAGAAAGAGAAAACTGTCTGCTCCCGTCAGGTGGTGCCGGCTGGAAACCCTGGGGAGCTGCTCTGCTCTGGCCTCCAGGGTTGCCGTGAGTCTGACCTCACGCAATGGTGGTTGCTTTAAGACTCGTGCCTCTGGCGAGTCTATGGAACGCCAGAGACAAGACCAAGCATGGTGCTTTGCCGCCAACAGGGTGAGGACAGGGACGGAGGGTGCTGCTAACATTCACTACTTCAATACATGGCCCCTGGTCCAGGGTCAGGGCCCTGGGCTGCTGTCTCAGAGGAGTCGTCAGCCCTCCGGCGCTGACTCAAGGGGATCCAGTCCAGGAGAGAGAGAATGTTAAACCCAAGGAAGTGCTCGAAGCCCACGGCCAGCACGCCTCCAGGGGAAGCCAAATGAGGAGCCCTTTCTCTGAGGTGTCTCAGGGCAACGCAAGGGAGGCATGTGAATGAGAGGAAGCAAGAGACAGAGATCTCGCTCACGATCAAGGGAGGGTACTAACTAGAAGCTGCTGGCCACTTACTGGACCATGGACCTCCTTTGCTCACCCTGCAGCTGGGGGAACGCCGTGCTCGGAGGGAGACACGTACAGAAATGCTGAACGAGATCATCTCGGTGCCTCTTTGAGCTCTAAAATCTTTCCATCCACTTTCTTCCGTTACTTACTGTGGGGAGCTTTGGAGATTGCAGTCCTTTAAACAGAGCTAGCTGGTTTTAAAAACAAGGAAACATTTTTTTTTCATTCCTGACGGGGCCCATGCTTTAACCCAAAGGTTCCTAAACTTATTCAGCCTACCAGCCTCTTTTCAGAAAAAATAAAAATACTTAGTGCCCTTCTGAAAATGTAAAACTGTTGTCCTCAACGTGGGTCGACTGAGGTAAGCTTAAGAGGAAACATGCAAAAGGGGCATAGGGAAAAGGCTACTGTATACAAACACCCCTGGGGTCAGGTCCAGATAGTATGACCAGGGGCCAGACAAAATCCAGGGATACAGATGGTAGCCAACTTAAAAGGAAAGGGAAAAAAAGACATGCGTAGCAGGGAAATAGGGCACTAACCCACCCAAGGGGAGTATATTGTTTATATCTCCACAGAGAAAGAGGGACCCAGCTTCAACTCAGTGCTCCAAGATGTGAATGCAACATGCCAACATGAAGCAGGGAACCAGTAGAGAGGTCTGAGGGGCCAGCCCCGATCCCAACAATGTGGACAGCGTCCCCTCCCCACAGAAGAATTCACTTCAGAGGACAGCAATGACGCTACAGTTCAGGGAGAGGGACGTGTCTGACCAGAGCACATAGGAGCAGATGAAGGGAGAGGGAGAAAGAGTGGAGCACATCCTGGCCCACCAGGTCTTGAGGACGATGTTCCCACTCAGAGCAGCCAATGCACAGAGAGGACCATAAGGCCGGCTCCACTACAAGACACAACATCCCTTACTGACCCATAGGGGACAACACTGGAGACACAATGTGGGAACTGCATCCAATCTGACCCATCACACTGAGGGGAAACACTAAGGGCATGCAACAGAACAGCAAGGGGATAGACTTTGGGGAAAGGACATGGCACCCCATCAGACTTCACTGGAAAACACTACTAAAGGCCAAAAAACAGACCTTGAACTATCTTTGTTTGTTTTGTGACATCACTGCCCTGGTGGGAGTAGAAAACCCAGCCTTGCTCCTGGAGAGCTGCTGCTGGATTTGAACCTTCAACCCTGTGGGCTGCAGTCCTGCACACAACAACTACGCCACCAGGGCTCAGCCCAACCTTGAACTATTTTTTTTTTGTCATTTTCTTTTGTTGTTGTTGTAGTTGTTTGGTTTTCTCTTGTTGCTTTGTTTTGCTCTATCTTGTTTTATGTGCACATTATTATTATCTCTGCAGGTCTATCTAGATAAGATAAGCGGGATAAAGAATCTGGAGAAGAAAACAACAGATATCAAAGGTTGGGGGGCGTGTGAGAAGGTAAGGGGGGGAAGGAAGTGGGTGTTAACAAACACTAGGACAAGGGAACATTAAGTGATCCAAAATTGATGGTGAAGAGGATGTAGGAGGCCTGGTAGGGCTTGATCAAGGGCAATGTAACAGAGGAATTACTGAAACCTGAATGAAGACTGAGCATAGTAGTGGGACAGAAGGAAAGTAAAAGGCAACAGAGCAAAGAACTAGGAGGTAAAGGGCATTTATAGAGGTCTAAATAAAGGCATGCACATATGTGTGGCGGTCATGTGCTTATGTGAATTTCATGATTGTGATGTAGGGGTGGAGCCTAGCCTATTAATCTGGAAATAACCATTGAGTAGCCAATGAGGCCTCCGTGTGGGCATGGCTTTCTCCTGAAACTTCTGGGAAATCTCGCGATATTTCCCTCATGGAGATGAGAAGCCATCGCCCCAGTTGTTGGGAGTTAGTCTCAGAGACAATGAACTATGGACAAGACAAGATGGCAGCGTCCAAGGAACTGGAAGAGCCGAAGGAGAAGCCACATGGTCTTACCCTGATGGAATCAGACCTCTGAAGCTGGCGAAGCCAAGTGGAGAGCCCTGCCAGTGCTGAGTTGCCTCTACCACCACTGGATGCTGTTGATGGACCTGAGCCCTGGAAGCCATAGGGAGACCCCTGCCAGCGCCAGGATTCTGCACTCACTGGCCTGTGACTTTGTGAGTCGGAAGGAGATGTTATAGACTGGTATCAGGCATATGGGCTAATATTGGACTTATGACTTTGAACCGGGCTGGGATGCTTTCTTAATGTCCCATTCCTCTTGTATATAAACCATTCCCTTATATCCCTATGCGAGTCTACATATTTGTTTCTCTAGTCTACCCGGACTAACACGATATGTAAATATATTTTATATGATGATGGAGAAATAGTTCTATGTGCATATATATAGGATGAGTATTAAGGTAGCTGATGGACATTAGGCCTTGACTCAAGTACTCTCTAAGTGTAAGAACACTTTGTTCTATTAAACTGGCATTCCATGATGCTCACCTTCCTGACACGATCACTGAAGACAAGTGGGTACATAAGCAAATGTGGTGAAGAAAGTTGATGGTGGCAGGCTATCAAAAGATGTAGCACCTGGGGTCTTAAAGACTTGAAGATAAACAAGAAGTCATCTAACAGATAAGCAACAACATCCACATGGAAGAAGCCCACCAGCCTATGTGATCATGAGGTGTCGAAGGAATCAGGTATCAGGCATCAAAGGACAAAAAAATCTTATCATCGTGAATTGGGGGGGGGGGGGTGGAATATGTGGAATGGGGACTCAAAGCTCATCTGTAGGAAACTGGACATCCTGTTACAGAAGGGTCATGGGGAGGAGACAAGCCAGTCAGGGTGCAGTGTAGCAAAGATGAAGCATACAGCTTTTCTCTAGTTCTTTCATGCTTCCTTCCCCCACTATCATGATTCAAATTCTACCTTACAAATCCAGCTGAACCAGAGGATGTACACTGGTACAGATAGGAACTAGAAACACAGGAAACCCACGACAGATGAACCCCTCAGGACCATTAATGAGAATAGCGATACCAAGAGGGGAAGGTAGGGTACAAAGGGGGAACCAATCACAAGGATCTACATATAACCCCCTCCTAGAAAAGAGGGTGAAAGGAAATGCCACACAATGTAAGGCATGAAAAAAATAATAATTTATAAATTATCAAGTGTTCGTCAGGGAGGGGGTGGGAAGGGAGTGGGGGAAATGAGCTGATATCAAGGGCTCAAGTTGAAAGAAAATATTTGGAGAATGATAAAGACAACAAATGTACAGATGTGCTTGACATATGGATGGATAGATGGATTGTGAGAAGAGTTGTATGAGCCTCCAAGAAAATTATTTAAAAAAAAAACAAAACTTTTCCTGTGGCCCATAATCCCGGATAAAGTACAGGTATCTGTTTTTGCAGGGCCCCTGGATCGTTCCAATGCCCCCACCAATGGCGTGCTCACCTGTCTGGGGAAACACTGCTCACCCCACCATAGGAAATAGCTCCGAGCCAGGTTCTTTTTGTCTCTCTGCTCGGCCGGCCTCAGGATCAGCTTCAGAGTAAAGCTGCCTTGCTTCATGGCCAAAATAGAGAAGCCAAGGGCAAGTAAGGTCATGAGCTGCTTAGCAAGAGATAGACCCACACAGGGCACAGCCCGTCCAGTCATGGAATTCAGCCTCCAGGAAGTGAAGAGGCCCCCCTCTGGAGGCAGAGTGGCTTTCTTCTCCAAGGGACATTATTTCCTTACCCACGGACATGTTGTTCCCACAGTCTCCTCTTGGGGGCTCCTTGAGGAACTCCTCTTGCCTAGGACCCACCGCCTTCTGTGAGATGCACAAGAGAACACTGATGACAATTGTAGCAACTCAAAAGCCACTGACTCTTTAACAGCCTGCCCCCCCACCCCCACCCCAGCCTGGCTCCTTGAGAGAGAGCCCCAACACAGGCTGGCAGCACAGAGCACACCGAGGCCAGGGAGGGGGACCGGATGGGGCAGTCTCCCAGCCTGCTCCCTTTGCTGAGAGGAGGCTGTGGGAGAGAGGAGAGCGCAGGAGCTGAGAGCTGGCAGACAAGGAAGAAGCAGCAGCAGCTTACTTGGGACTCAGAGGCCACCTTCCAATCGCCAATGTGCCCCATCTTCAGGAGAGTAGAGGCTCGGGGAGTGAGAAGAGCTGAGGAGGAGAAAAAAAAAAAAGCCACTGTCACTAAAACTCTGGATTCTAAAGTGCCCCGCCGTCCCACCAGGGGCAGCTTTCTGGAAGCCAGGCTTGGATCCATGTGAAGCTACAACCCCTGTGGCCAGGGCACAGTTCTCCTTTCACTTCTCTGGCACAGTGCCTGCCTCCTAAGCTGCCTCAACAATGTCATAGGAGAGGCCAGTCTTAAACTCCCACAATCCCCAGCCTGCTAGGGGGCCAGCCTGCACCTGCACCTGCACCATGATCACCACTCGAGCGAGGCCCCTGGCGGCAGCCTCCTCCTCTCCAGTGCTGTCTTAGTTACCTGGCTTCTCCGTCCGTCCGTCCGTCTGTCCGTCCATCTATCAGGAAGGGATCTACACCCTGCATCATGCTTTGAAATGTGTACGTGCTTCCTCCTCGGGCACCCTTCTCTAGCACCCAGGGAGAGGGCTCTTGTCCCGGCACAGCTCTGGTTCTGGGTACTCACGGCTCTCTTTCAAGGACTGTGGCACCATCCTGGCGTTGAGGTGCTTGGGAAGGTCAGAGTCTGCATTCTTCACCCACTGCCTTGGAGCCAGTCCCTCGGGCCAGTGGTCTGCCGGCTGCAGCTGGAAGCTCTGGGTTTCCTGCACTGCTTTGAAGGACATGGTCTCTGCATATGATTCCAGTTCCTATAGACAGCCAACATCCCCCGTTGTCAGGTCTGTAGGACCTCCTTGGTTGTGTAGGAGGGATATCTTGAGGCTAATCATGGTCCAAAAGCTAACAGGCACTTTTCACACCCAACAATGACTTAAAGGATGGCCAGAAAGCCATCTTACTGCCTTCGCCCAATAAAGCAGCAATGGGGCGGCAGTGATTAAGTGCTGGGCTACAAACCAAGAGGTCGGCAGTTAGAATCCACCAGCAGCTCTACAGAAGGAAGATGAAGCAGTCTGCTTTTGCCAACCCTAAATATCCCTGCTAAAAGGTAAAGACAAATTTGATTAAAAAGAAGACAAAGAATTTAAGCCCGGAATTTTAAAATCATGTATGTTTTTAAAAAGGCACATCGAATCCTAAAATCCTCAGAAGGGTAAGTAAATAAATATAGCACTCTAACTCAGAACAGGAGAACATGAAAAATAGAATGGCCTAGTTGGAATTATTCACATTAAATTTATAAAAATTAATTAGTTAATTACTAATTAACGAAAAATCATTTTATTGGTGGCTCATATAACTGTTATCACAACCTATACATCTATTTACTGTGTGCCAAGCACATTGGTACATTTGTTGCCATCATCATTGTCAAAACATCTAATACCAAGGGTTTAAGTAGGTAATTACTTTGTAACAGTTTCAATGACCTCAAATTCATCTATCAGACATTTCGAGAGTTGTCCCATCACCACAATCCATTCCAGGGCCCTGCTCCTTCCTCGAACTCAGTGATAGCTCCCTTCTCCTGCCAACTTCCCTGGTCCTCTCCCTTTGGAACCTACTGATCCAGCTGTTGTGTCTAGACGTTTTCCCATCCTGGGTTTCATATTCAGAAAACTTGCCAAATCAAAGCAAAACACAAACAAGTACCCCAATAACAATGACAGAATGAAATAGCGAAAAATCTCAATGAGAATATATATATTTTTTAAATTGTAACAATTAGACAGTGGATCGAGGGGAGATCGACTGAGAAGGTGCCACATTTTGACCTAACTACAGCTGTCGGAATACACCTACACTGGGTCTGGGGCTTTTGATGTCATCCAAAGTCTCGGACAACCAAGGATGCAGAATTTAAGCTCTAACACCATTCCCTCCTATGGGTTTGGGTTTTATTATTTATATCTCATGGATCACACAGGCTGGTGTCCTTCTTCCACGTAGCGTTAGCTGAAACCCCCACTTATATGACGGCTTGCTTTAAAGCAAAACTGTAAGACCCCAGAAGCTACTCTCTGATAGCTGGTGGCCCATCTGACTTCTTCACCACACTTTGCCATGGGATCCTTATCCGCAGGGATCACTTTGCCTCCAGGAAGCCCACGGCCTTGGTTGGTAGCAAGATTATTACCCAAAACCACAGCCCAAACTCACTGCCCTCGAGCTGATGCTGACTCAGGGGAAGCCTAGAGGGCCGGGCAGAACTGCCCCTGTGGGTTTCGGAGAAGGTGACTCTTTAGGGAAGCAACCTCGTCTTTCTCCCATGGACCGCGGCTAAATGGTTTCGAACTGCCGATCATGCAAGTAGCAGGCCAACATGTAACGACGATGGCACTTAGGTTCCTGCAAGAAGTGCAGCCAGAATGTCTTCACGGTGAGGAGGGCAAGATTTCATCTCACGTACTTAGGACATGTCAGGAGAGACCAATCTCTGGACAGCATGCTTGCTAAAGTCAAGGGGCAACAAGAGAAGAGGAGGCTAGATGGATTGGCCCAGTGGCTGCAACAGTGGGCTTGAACAGAGGAACGAGTGTGACGATGGCACAGGAGCAGGTAATGCCTCCTTGTGTGGAACATCAGCTCCCTAACAACAGCCGAGGAGACTTACCAGGGGTAGGGACGGATCCGGGACCCACCACAAGTGTCTGTGCAGCTGGCGGGGAGAGGGGTTCTGCTAGATATTGACCTCTGGAAACCCCCAAACACTGGGGCTTCAAGATCCCTTTAAGGAAAATGGCATACCGCCCCCTCTTTAGTCTGGTAGCTCCTGACCTCTCTAGGTGGTGGTTCTGGGGGACACAATGAAGATACTCCACTCCATTAGGAAGACCTAGATTTTTACTTACAAAAAAATGTAGTTAGTCGTGTGTCCCCCATATAAAATACTGAGCTACGACGTATGTGCCCCTTGACCCAAGCTCCTTGGCCACCTAGCCATTCGTTTCGACCTCTGTGAGTGCTTGGGAGCACGCAGAAAAACTGAAAATGAGAATCAGGGGAGAAAAATATAAAGATTCCACCACCTTATTTTTCTCAATTTTAGAAGCAGTTCAACCTTGAGTCTGCTCACCGGGGCATGATTTGAGAACCTCTGGTCTAGTCCAACCACCTCCTTTTTCAGATGAAGACTCGTTTAAGACCTTGATGTAAGGCAATTCTCATCTCTGCGTCTCCAACTTCTTCACCTATCGGCTCTGAAGCCACATGCCTCGTGCTTGGTCCTGCACTGCCACTTAGGACAAAGAGCCATTTCTTTGGGTAATGATGAGGGAGGCAGAACGACCTGATGGAAAATGGTACACCTTGCTCATGCTTAGTTCTAGAAGTCGATAGACAGGGACTTTTAAAAACTGGTGGGAAATCAAATTAAAAGACAACGGAAATTTTCCACCAGCTTTATGAAGGCCCCTCGTGTGGTGCATTCTGTATCCTCCATCAATTTTGTAAAGGATTCCAAAAAGAAGAGCTGCGGACCATTCCTCCTCCAAACTCAGTCTGTATGAAGCTCTTCCTCCAAGAGAGGAAGCCTACCACTTACAAAGGATGCCTTCTTGAACCTACCATTCCCCCCATGGAACACGGCTCAGGATCGTCATTAGCAGACCAAAGAAGGGCAGCAGGGAGAGGCCAAGAGGAGGGACAGCAGCCAAGCAGGGCATGCACAGGCCTGAGAGAGGCCTCCAGGTGTGTCATCACAGAATCGTATAATGGGCCTTCAAAAGTCTCTGGCACCTTGGTAAACTGTGACTGTCCAGTCCATGGCACTTGGATCTGCTTGACCTCAGCTGCACCACAAGATCAGCTGCTGACCTCTCAGCATCGCGTCGCTTCACCCACTTAAAAAAGGGGTCATTCGAACAAACGCAATTGCTGTCAGCTTGATCCCAAGTTCTGGTGACCCTATGTGTTACCAGAGAACCAGACCCACCCAGGGTTTTCCGGCTGTGTCCTTTCTAAAACGGGTGGCCAAGACTTTCTTCTGAGGTGCTTCTGGGTAGCTTCTGCTGGCCAACTTTTTGGTGGGTACCCCAGGACTTAGCCCCAGGCACTGCCCAGAGACTCCTTGGTGATAGGAAACAAAACTAAACCCGCCGCCATGGAGTCACTTCCAAGGCACGGGGACCCTGTAAGTCAGAGCCCCATGGCTCCAGAAGCTTCTGATGTCGCGAAGCTGGACAGAAGCAAACTGTCTCGTCTTTCTCCCTCGAAGCAGCTGATGTGTTCAAACTGCCGACCTTTCCACTTAGCGGCTCAGTGCTTAACCCAATGATACATCAGGGCCCCATTTGACACAGTGAGTGCTCGTTCAATAAATATCTGCTCATACCTCCATTGCACCGCCCAACTCAGAGGTACTTTAAAATCTATGGTGTGCAGATGAAGCATCTGTTGCATCATGGAAAGAATGATGGCCTTTGAGCTAAGCCTCTGGGGATAAGCTCTGGCTCACTGGGAGCCAGACTTCATCTGTACAATAGGGGTAATAACATGCTTTCTGTCTATCTACATTAACTGCTGTCAGAATCCAAAGAGATCTCATGTGTAGAAACCCTGTTACAAGGACAACACACTAGCACACTGGATGCTGCTTTAGAGTCCTGGTTATAAGTGCTGACTTCGAGTCAGACTGTGTGGGTTCAAATCCTGTGGCCATGTGACGATCCGGAGCAAATTACTCATCTTCTCTCAGCCTCCGTTTTCTGCATCCGTAAAATTAGAGTACTGCTCCCTAGCTCACTAAATTGCTGAGGAGATTAATGAGTTACGTACGACATGCCAAGTACGTCAAAGAACCTTGCTTGCTGGAAGCTAGCGGTATTGGAAGCACTTCCTGATCAAGGTGACAGACTCAGTATGGACGGCAACTTAAGGTAAGGAACAATGGTAATAATAATCAGAGAAAAGCTGGACAAAGTCTAGGATTTCCCTTTACTTGGATCCCAAATCAAAGTCCACAGGAGCCGCAGGCAAGCTATGAAAGGAGGGCGCGTTGCACTGTTTAGATCAAGTGGTAGAAAGCAGAGGTGCCACACTGAGACCTCAGGTGCACCTGGACCAAGCCATGGCATTTCCAGTCGCCTCAGCTGCATGAGACCGAGGCAGTGAACAATGAAGAGCACAGATGGATGGATGCATTTGAATTAGGGTGCTGGAGGAGGGCATATCACAGACTACCAGGAAAACACACAACTGTGTGTTGGCATAAGCACGTCCACGATGCTGCTTAGAAGGGAGATGATGAGACTCCCTCCCACGCACTATGGACATCTTATGGGGAGGGCCCAGTCTCTGCAGAAAGATAGCATGCTGGGTAGTATAGAGGGTCGGCCACAAAGGGCCCATCCAACAGGGGGATGACTGTGCGAGTGGATGGCACCGGACCACATAACCTTTTGTCTATTGCACATAGGGTCACTTGACTCGGAACAGACTTGCGGGAACTTAACAACTCTTGAGCAGTGATTGCTACCTCCTGAGCACTCGGTCAAGATCAGAGGCTATTTCTTCATTACTATTGTGATTTTGGCAATTATTGCCCCACTCACACTAGTCTAGGTCTGGTGCCCGGCCCCACCTGCTCCTTGGGGAAACTGACTGTGGCCTCACCTGCTGCTGGGCGGCGTGGGCCTCTCGTTGCCAATCCTCCACCAAGGCCACCGCCTCCTCACCACTCTCGGGGTGGCGTGCCTGCACCCAGCTCTGGACCTCCCTGGGCAAGATCGTCAGGAACTGCTCCAGCACCAGCAGCTCTAGGATCTGCTCCTTGAGGCGGATCTCCGGCCTCAGCCAGCGACAGCAGAGCTCCCAGAGCTGGCTGAAGGCCTCATGGGGTCCAGCTGCATCCCTGTACTGGAACTGCCTGAAGCGCTGGCGGGAGGCCTCCGAGACAGGGACAGGATCCTGGAGGTCCTCCTCCTGGGATTTGGGCTCTGATCCCCAGGAGTCTTCCTCCAGTTTCACGATCAGGAGGCCCTCGGACTCGGGCAAGGGGGAGTCCTGGGCCTGGAACTCCAGGGCCACAGCCATGGTGCTGTCTGGACGCCTCACTTCCTCTGGACTGTCCTCTGATGACTTCTTCCTGCATGTAGTGGGCACCCTCCAAGGATCTAAAGGCAGAAAGACAAAGACCACTGTGAGGAGGAGAGGCCAGGAGTCTCCATGTCCACTCTCTCATACCTCCCACCTCCATGCATGGACTCAGAGAGGGGCCAAGTGAAACTACATCCTGCCACTAAAGCCTGCCCACCCTGAAGCCATAGTACAGAATCACACCTTGGGACATGCCTTAGCCTAGCATTCGAAGCTTCCAGGGCTAGGCCCAGGGGTGCCTTCCTCTCTTGTGCACGCATCAAAAGTTGGGTTTTTTCTCAGCTGACTTTCAAATGTCATCTTCTCCATAAGCCCTTTCTTCCTGCACTTTAACGTATTCTCTAAGAGTGCTCCCCTTGCAAAAAAATCTTTCTCCCCCACTTCTTGCCCTGAACCATCCTCCTCTTTGGGTTTTCTGCCATCTTTATCCTGACAACTCCCAGAACTCCAGCCAGAGCGTGGTTCCATGCCTCCAGATTCCCAAAGCCCAACCAGCGACAGGACATTTCCACAGACACCTGAAATGCAAGGGGTCAAATGCTGACATCATCATTTTTCTCCTGCAAACGTGTGCCTTTTCTAGAGTTCCCCAGTCAGCGGACTCTGCTTCCATCAAGCTATGAGGGCCAGAAACCTGGTCATCCTTCTCCAAGAACTCCCACATCAGTTCAGGCCCAAGTGGGATCCCTGTGACCTTCTAAATATTTACCTCCTCAGGCCAGGGAAGCATCACGTGATCAACCTGCAAACTCATTTCTCTGCTCTATCCCAGCCTCCGGTTCTTTCTTCATACCACATTCAAACTAGCTCACAATCTGACCAGGTCATTTCCCTGCCAAACACTCCCAGTGGCCTCTCATTTCCCCTCAGTATAGACAGTCTTTCCCAGTCCCTCCCTTACTCCCACTAGTCAAGGTGCACAGTTCCCTGTACCCACCCACAGGCTGTGATCTCCTCCAGAGAGTGACCTCCACTTCTTCCCTTAACCAGCCACGCCTGAGCCTAATTCGGTCCTTCCTCCCTGTCTCCTAAAAGAAGAGTCGGTCTTCAGTCGTCAGCTTCCACCTCCAACCTCGAACTCATGGCCTCTGAGTCTGTTCCAATGCAGCGTGGCCCTAAAGGACTGAGAACTGTCCCTGTGGGTTTCCGAAACCGTAACTCTGTCCTAGAGGAGAAAGCCTCCACTTTCTCCCACAGAACAGCTGGGGGTTTCAAACTGCTGGCCTTGCGGTTAGCAGCCAAATCCGTAACCCACTGCACCCCTGGGGCTCTTCATAAACTTCCCTAGCACCTGTTTCCTCGACCGTAATCATGATCAGATCTCATCGCACTCACCTTACCCACAGGATCACGAACTTCCTGAAGGACTGAGCCCCGTGCTTGGCACACATGGGAATCACTCAACTGGGAAATTGTGGTCAACTGTCACCAACCAAAGATTACAACAAATCCATATCTGCAAACAACAGATTCAAGAAGGATTGACCCTCCTGCTCACGCCTAAAGGAATTCCTTTCTCCTCTTTATTCCCACCTTCTGACACTTGCTACGATTACACCCTCACTGAGGGCAAAGAACCTAGCTTACGCCTCCATTTTAGGTGACATAGTGATTAATGCATTGAACCGCTCACCCTAAAGTCAGCAGTTCGAAACCACCAATTGCTCTGTGGGAGAAAAAGGACGTTTTCTACTCTCACGAAGAGTTAGATCCCAGAAACCCACAGGGGTAATTCTACCCTGTAAGTGTAGGGTCCCTATAAGTCTGCATTGACTGGATGGCAGTGGGTTTGGCTGGATGGTTGGTTTGGCCCCTGCAGGAAGCAGAGGGCACTGGACACAGGAGCTCTCAGGACATACTTGCTGAGGGAAGGGTTAAGCTGGCCTCCACAACTCAGGCAAGAGCCTCAGCACCCTGTGCTGGGTTATCTGACACTGGTTCTCTTTGTGTCACTTCCAACAAGTCGGGATGAATTTAAAAGGCCCAAGGGTGCTACTAGCTGCCTGACACAGCTGCCTGTGAATAGAGGAAGGGTGGCATTTTGTATTGGGGACCATCTGACGCTAGGCTGCGGGAAAACAAGCTGGAGTGATGAGAACTAAAAGCCTTGTCTGTAGATCTCCATAGATGAAGGGGCTTCAGAAGGTTGGTGGGAAAACGGAAGTGAAAGAGGATGGACTTTTTCTGAAGCCCCTCTCAGATGATGGGAAAGGCCACCTGAGCACCTCTTTCTCACTCGTCAGCTATCATTGCAAAAGGCACTCCCCCAATAAGTTTCTTGACACACTCTTGTCAGGCACTGTCCCAGCTCCTCCTCCCCAGCAGCTGTCTCTCCATCCTGTGTCCCGGCAGCAGGCAGCTCGTGCCTCTCATACAAGCTTGGCCCCAGGAGCGCAGGGGCACAGTGGATACGCAGTGGGCAGCCACGCGCAAGGTCAGCAGTTCAAAACCACCAGTCTCCCCGAGGGAGTTGGTCTCATAAACTCACAGGGGCAATTCTACCCTGTCCTGTAGTGGCTAGGAGTCAGCACGGACTCCCAGGCAGGGAGTGTTTTGTTGTTGTTGTTGTTTTGGTTTCGTGGCTACCCATCCCAGCATCTGACACACCAGGCTGTATTATGAAGTCCCAGCCTCGAGTTTACTTATACTTTGTATGCACATTGCCCAACTCGGTGTCCGATCAATAGCAGAGCCATTTCAGGGCTGGATGGCTTTTGTGAGAATGGTACATGTAGTGCAACAAATGCCTGCTGGGATAGGCAGGGTCAGTCATTTCTGTGAAGCTAACGAATTCACTTCTCATGCGATTTCCTTCGTGAGCAGTAGCGTGACTCATGCGGTCATCGGAGCATCTGTGTGTCACGCTCTCACATGAGGACTCAGTCATCAATCACCTGGAGAGCACCCACTCCACGCTGTGCCTTCCTGAGGAGTGCTGACTAGAGACCCCCTGGTGACCGGAAAGAGTCCTGAGGAAGTTCCTGGGAAGTGCAGAAAAGTGAGAGAGCATTCCTACGCAGGAACAGAGGGGGCGTTACAACTAACAGGCAATTTGTTGTCAGCAGGCCCCAGGTCTTAGATCATGTTCTGCCCCGAAGATTTGAAATCCTGAAGGTTAGTTTCGAGTGGAAAGCAGAAAGCCCCAGGGACCGACCCCATCTATCGCCAGTTTTTCCACTCTTTTCTCCTCCTATTGTAGGAAGAGGGGCATCAGCTCACAAAGAACAGGCAAAAACGGACGAGAGCAGTCCTCAGTCCTGAAACGACCGGGAATACCAGGCTGCCACAGGATCGGCACCTCCAGAGAACTGGCAAACTGAGTGCCCGTGAAGGGCCAAGCCTGGTGTTTGGGGCTCTACAGTCATCATCACACTGAATCCTCGGAACAAGCAAGGCTCACCCGTGCTGTGTTGCACGACACTGGCCTAAAACTCACACATATGCAACTCCACACCAAGACCAGAGAGTGCCTGCTTAAGTGGTGTGGCCAGTCCCACTCAGTATGTGTGGACGGAGCCTGTGAAGAGACCCAGGATTCTTCTTCGCTTGGGCCTTTGTTCCCTCAAGCCTCTCTGTCCAGGGCATGAGTCAAGGATCTTTCACACAGCATGGTTCCAAAACATAAGCCAACTCTTTAAGGCTCACCCACAAAAAAACCCAGCTATCCTGGTGGGCAATTTGCTAGCCAGTGAGCTCCTTTCTGAAACAGTTCCTTGCCACAACATTTTTAAACTGACCGAATGGGGGTTGCGTTTTCCCCCCCGCCACCTGTGCTGACTGTAGAAGGCAATCATCCTGTAAGGCACAACTCTACCCTAAACTCAAACTGCATTTGGGGCAAGTGAACTTTTCCATGACAAAAAGCACTTGCTTAAAGTTATGTAAGTAGCACGTGGCAGAGTTGGGATCTAAGCTGCAATCCTTGCATCTGGCCACACGATCGAGCCTCCTCCAGGTCTGCCTGTCACCCAAAGTCCCGCGAGGATGACCAGGGAACGTGGATAGCTGATGAAGGTGAGAGGGAGCCCATGTGGATTCCAGTTCCTCTCCAGCTGCCACGTGACTCTTGGCACTGAGAGCTACCCATGTAAAAGAGCACAGGGACCAGGCAGGCAACATAACTGACCGCAATTGGCTGGGAAGGGGCACAGCTCTCGACAGCTTGCGGACGAAAACTCAAACCCCATGTTTCCAGGCCTTCCAAGTTTTCCAGAAGCTGGAACTGTGCATTCTAAAGGTTGGCAACCAACTGGGAATTGTCTGGAACCCCCTGAGGACTGAATAAAGGCTATTGGTAGGTTTCATTCTGACAAGCTGCCTCTTTGTCCACAGTGAGCCCGGGGAGCTCAATTCATATCCAGGAAGAGGCCAGGTGGTCCAGGTGCTTCCAAACCATGAGGGAGAGGTTGTGTCAAAAAGTCAGGATCCCCTCACAAGCAGGATGAAGCTGGACAGCACCCTGGCTCCCGCGGCACTGATGGATAGATGTCGGCAGGACCAGCTCACCTCAGGAAGAGAAGATCCACCCAGGGCCATGCCAACAAGAATGAAACTGGGAGCTCCCAGAGGCTGCCAGGTCCATTTGGCTGCCGGTCCAGGCGATGAGTTAAAGCAGCTGGGACTTAGGTTAAAAAGGTCTCACTTAAAGGCCAATTGGAATCAAGCACAGTGGCTTCCTCAATCGTCCTGCTGAGGACGCCGAGTCCCTTCAAACTGACGTGATCAAACGGGCATCGCTGCTGGAGACACAGTGAGGGGAAGTAGCAGCGCCATGAATTTGCCACCCTTGGCTTCATCTCCCCAAGGCAGTGAACCAGGCGCAGGCAGAGGGCTGCCCCTCGGATTCCTGGGAATTCTTCGTAAGCAGCACTCTGCAAACCTGGCACAGAAAGCTCCCCCTGGACGGTGCCTGTGCCCACTCTCATCCCACATTGTCCCATGCCTGCTCGGAGCTGCGCACTGGGGAAATTGAAGTGGCTCCAATGCCCTGGAGATGTTCACCGTCCAGTGAAAGACAGGGGTCACAGAAAACCAGGACCCGGTGTGGCAAATATGGGGAGAGAGGGACCCAGGGCGAGGAGGGGTGCCTGGCTCCACAGAAGGAAATGGAACAAAGAAACACTGGAGTTGGGGCTTCCGGGCAGACTGGTTCTCTAGATGGCATTCTAATCAGAGAGAACCGAATGGTCTGCCCATAACCTAAGAACAGGGTATCCAAGAGGTCCTAGTTGACGAGGACGATGCCACGGGGGTTAGAAATGTGTTTGAGGGGTTAAGGGTGTCCAGCTAATATTTGGAACCTGGTTCTGTTGGGAGGGGAGCCGATCACGCACCCAGGAGAAGCAGAAGAAGGCACAACAGATTTGTGGATGAAGTAGGTCATAGCAGCTGCACTGCGGGTCCAGGTTAGGGGGATGGGAAGAGTAAACGCCCCACTAATGAAAGACAGATCCAGAATATATGAGGGAACCGAAAGAAAGGAGGTAGAGGGGGGGAATGTGAGGTGCCCCCCACCACCACCACCACCGCACTGCCCTTTGCATCCTCATCGTCAACTACTACCTCTTGCATACCCTGCCCTAGGACTGTGAGGGTTCCCTCCATTCCCTGGGAAGACCATTGGGTCCCCTCTGTTTAGAATACTACCCTCCCTCTTTCTCTACCACAATGTAGACTTAGAAACCCATCGCGGCAGTCCTACCCCGGTCCTTAAGCACCACCTCCAGCGTCACGGCGGCGTTTCATCTCCGCAGGCTCACTCTGCGTTAGACTCACTCCAGGGCGGGCGGAGGATTGGGTTTGTGTTTGGGGCTGTGGAGCAGGCCCTGAGGTTGGGGGCCCTTCGGCTCTTGACAGCTCCTTTGGAGCTTGAACTTCCCTGAGGGGCCTCCAAGGAAAAGCCTGGGGAGTGCCAGCCCGACGGGAACCTGTCCCACTTGGCAACAGAGACGCCCCCACGGGCAGCTCTCCCGCCGCCGGTTGCCGGTTCCGTTGTGGATGCAGTGGAGGCGGGCTGCCCGAGGAAGCAGGGCGGGCGGGCAGGAGAGTGAAGGAGGTGATGAGGCCATGCCCTTCCACCAGGAACAAGGAAAGAGGCACAGCGACCACGACGACGGGGCACAATGGGTATTCCCACCCGCTGGGACCCAGAGGCCACGACCATTACAGAAGGGTGAGCGGCGCCCGGATCAGGCGGCTTGGCTCTAGGCGGGGAGGCGGGGCGGGGAGCCTTCTCTTTCGGGTCGGGCGTCGAGCGC
>PVJH01017128.1:0-48666 GCA_004026705.1 Nesogale talazaci
GGGAGCAGGGACTGCAATTGGGAGATGACAGTAATAGTTCAGAGTAGAGATGGATACACATGTCAGATTACTGAGAGATTAGCAGAGAGGACTGACATGTTATGGCGACGAAGAAACAGGCAGAATCAAAGATGGCTTCTTGGCCGGGAATGAGAACAAGTGACCAGATGGCAATGTCATTTTCTGGGCTACAGAAGAGTGCAGGAGGGACTAGGATATCAACTTATTCCATTAAGATACTGCAATCTTGGAGTGTGAGTGGGCATCCCTTTGAAAAACTGTGCTCTCCCAAGTGCCAGCCTAAAATGACTTTATGACAAAGGAAAATTAAAGCCTCTTATAAAAGGAGGTATGGGAGAATTATCTTTTTAATCCCCAATAGGAAAAAGTACTATACTAATAATTCTTAAGGAATGCTTGCTGAAATTGATTTGCTAACTACTTAGTAAACTTCTACCTTGCAATGTTTTATTCATATTTAATAGAGTTCTCTATTATTAAGTTCAAATATTTTTAATTAAGAAAGAAGTACAGCCCTCTGGGTAATTTTGCAACCATGTAGATAGTTAGTAATTAAACTTTTCCGCACGTACAACTGCATTCAAACAATTCTGAATGAATCATTTTAAACTAGCAAATGTCATTAAGTGCATCTTTAAACAAACAAACAAAAATGGCTAATATAATGGGCCATGTATCTCCAGGAAAAGTTTGAGCTTATTGAAGAATGATTATTTTCATAAGAAAGACAAAATTTGTTATCCATTAAGGGAAATGAAAGAAAGGCATGACTTTTTATAGGAGGGAAAATAGTAAGAAATGGTATTTAATGTTTCAGTTTAAATTTTACTACTTCATTTTAGAAAATCAGAACTTAATGATAGAAGAAAAGGATATGTTTATAGATTTTAGGTCATGTACAATATGAGCAAATTCCTTCCCTTAATTGTCCGGCTGTTTCCTTTGGATCATATTAAAGGTCCCATTGCCTCTTGATACACCTAAGCCCAGTACTAAGATATACTTTCAAATCCTATTTTAAAAACAATGAGGAAAAATTTACAGTGTGTGCTACATAACCTTAAAGAAGAAAATGAATTTTAAAATTATTTTGGAATCATACAGCATTTTCTCTCTAATAAAGTTCTGTTTTCCATATACTCTTGGAGCATTTTCTCTCTAATAAAGTTCTGTTTTCCATATACTCTTGGATCAAATGGCCGCTACTAGTTTCTGCATTTGCCACTCAAGCAAGCCCTTGGCAGCGTCTTTCCCCCCAACAATATCCACTGTTTGCAGAATCCTTTTTTGTCCCCTTGACCCCCTCACTTGCTTCAGCTAGAGCAATATGTCATTGTTGGAATATACCTGTTTGGGAGCCACACCTCCCTGTGTGTTGAACATCTATACAGCCAGCCAGCCCAGCTATGCAGGTTCACTTAGGAGTGATGACTGCGCGCCTTTCAAAGTTTCTTCCGCAAGAGTTCACTAGCCTCAAGCTGTCCTGGGCCACCTGATGGCCAGCACTCCCTTTGCTACTCTCAGAGCCTCCCCCAACAAAGAGCCTGTGTCAAGTCTACCCACGCTTTCTACAAAACTTAGACATTGAGAGCAGTAAATGCCTTGATTCAAAAGGACCAACTGGAATCTGACAGACCTGCCGTTGAGTCCTGGCTTTACCCACTCGACCTTGCACACATTTCCTAACCTCTCTGATGCTCGGGAGCCTTGTCTGTATAACCTGGGGGCGGGGAGGGGGGTGAGCATGCCTTGTGAAGTTAGAGGAGCAGCAAAAAAGGTGGCTACTAGACAAGCTGACTGCCACAATCAGCTCCGCCAGGAGGACAATTCTGAGCACGGTGCAGAAGCAGGCTGGGTTTCCTTCTGTTGTACGTAGGTCACTCACTTGGGGTCAGAAGTGTCAGGACAGTGTCTAACAGCTGCAATAGGGTAAGGGACTCTGGGGGTGCTGAGGGGTAAGAAGGGAGCTGCTAACTACAAGGCCATCGGTTCAGACCCATCAGAAACTTTTCAGGAAAAGATAAGGCTATTTGCTCCCTTAAAGACTAACAGCCTTGGGGATCCTGGTAAGGAGGAGTCACAAAAAACCCAAAGGCAGGGTGTTGGTGCCTGAAATCCACTTGATGGCTGTGCTGTGGGATTGCAATCCCTAGGGCTATTTTGAGGATTAAATGAGATAAGACATATCAAATACACAGATCATAAGCCGACAGGACATTTTTCCTGCCACTTAATTGATTGATTATGCTTTTATCATGCACTGGGTGAAGGTTTATAGAGCAGATGATCCATTTTCCATTCAGTCACTCATACACATTTTGCTTCCCCTCACTGACTGCCATCCCCTCAGTGAAGCACCACTCATCCCCCCTCCTCCCCGTGTTTTCCATCTCACTCCTCCATATCTCCGAATGCTTCTGAATTCGCTCCTTGGCAAATGCTCTCAAATGGGTTGATTATTCAGCTGTGAGTTCCTTACTAACCTTGTGTTGATAGGTTTCAGCCCATAAGTGACACTATGCAAAGCAGAATGACGCTAGGCCCTGAGCCATTGTTACAACTGTCCCTTGCCTGAGCCCATTGTCACAGCTACTGTGTCCATCCATCTCATCCAAGGCCTTCCCCTCCTCCCAGGCCCCTCCATGTGACCAACATGATCTCTCCTGGCAGTGTGTCCAAAGCGTGCCGAATGAAGTCTTGCCATCCTTGCTTCTAAAGAGCATTCTGGCCTCATTTCTTCCACGATAGATGTGTTTAGCAGTTCATGGCATTTTCACTGTTCTTCTCAAGCACTGCAATTCAAATGCTCCAGTTCTTCTTTAGTCTTCCTTCCTTATTCAATGCCCCAAATCATCTTCATTTATTTATTTCGGTTTTTATACCTCATTTTATTGGGAGAACTTATATGCCTTAAAACAATCCATCATCAATTGTACCAAGCACATTTGTACATATATTGCCGTAGTCATTTTCAAAATACTTTCTTTTTACTTGAGTCCTTGGTATAAGCTCCTCTTTTTTGCCCTCCCCGTTCCTTTATAAACCCTTGATAAATTATTATTGCCTTCATATCTTACACAGTCCCCTGTCCCCCTTCACCCACATTTCTGTGGTTTGTCTTCCAGGGTTGGGGGGGGGGGGGTCAGGAGGGGTTATTGTTGATCCTTGCGATCTGTTGCCCATTTCTCCCACTTCTTTCTCCCCCAACCTTGCCCCTGCCCTCATGGTATCACGACTCCCATGACTGTTCCTGAGGGAGGTTATTTGTCCTGGATTCTGTGTGTCCAGAGCCCTTATCTGTAGCGGTGTGCGTGCTCTGGTCTAGCTGAGTTTGTAAGGCAGAGCTGGGGTCATGACAGTGGGAGGAGAAAGCATTAAAGAACTAGAGGACTGTTTCGTTGGTGCGATCCTGCACTCTGGCTGACCCCTCTCCTCCTTGTGACCTCTCTGCAAATGGGTCTTCAGTTGTCCACAGATGGGTCTGTGTCTCCACTCTGACTCCCCTCGAACTCATCTATATGATTGTCCTGATACCTGACATCTCATAATCACACAGTCAGGTGTACTTCTTCCATTGGGGGATTTGTGGCTTCCTGCTGGGTGCCCACTTGTTTACCTTTATATCTTCTAAGAGCTGGGCACCATCAGCTTTCTTCACATTTCCTTATGCACCCCTTATGACTTCAGCAATCATGTTGGGAAGGTGAGCATCACAGATTGCCAGGTTATTAGAACAAAGTGTTCTTGTATTGAGGGAGGACTTGAGTAGAGGCCCAATGTCCATCTGCTACCTTGCTGCTTAACATATGTACATATTTATATCCCTATTATTATATATTGTTACTTTTGTAACTGCCTACATTTATACCTCCATAGATATCTTTTGCTTCCTCGTTGTTCTTTCCCCTATTTCCTTCTACTTTCCTGCTGTCCCACTGTCAGGTTCGACCTTCAGTTGACTCTGTTCTTTCTCATGGGCTACATTGCACTTGATCAAACTCCATCAGGTATTCTACACCCTTCTTGCCATTGATTTTTAGATCTCTTCTGAAATCAAAAATTGGGGTTTTTTGCTCCCCACTTTCTTTCCCCCACCCCTCTCTCTCTCTCCCCTGTCCCCCCCCTCCCCAGAACTATCAGTCTGGTTGTTTTCTTCCGGGGATTGTTTATCTTGCCTATCTTCTCCAGATACACGCGAAAAAAAATTAAAAAACAGAAGGCAAGGGGGCCTACAAATAGTTCCAGGTCTGTCTGCTGGCGTCTGATGAGGCGCCAAGCCCTGCCCTCCAAGTCTGAAGTCTATTTTCAGGATTCCTTGGGAAATATCTTGTTTTTGCTCTGTTGTGCTCTCTGCATTTTTCACCCCGGGGTGTGGGGTGTGGGGTGGAGTCAGACTAGATACAATTCTCTGCACTGTGTCTCCAGTGCTGTGCTCTGTGGTGCTGTGGGTCAGTCAGGTGACGTCGTGTCTCATAGTCTCATAGAGATGTCATGTCTCTGTGCCTTGTCTGGCAGGAGTGTTGTCCTTCTGGCTTGGTGGACCAGGATGTGGTTCTCTCCCTCTCTCTCCCTCCTTCAATCCCTCCCTCCCTCCTAGGTTGCTGTGATCTAGGCAGACCCACCACTCTCCCCAGGCAGTATCTTCAGTGTTGTCCTCTGTTGTGCAGTCTTCTGGGGAGGGGGTCATCGTAGCTGGGATTGGGGCTGGTCCCACAGACCTCTCTGTTAGTTCACTTCTTCATGCCAGTATTTTGTCCTCAAGGGTTGGTATACCAGGTTGCAGTCTGGTCACTCTCTCCCTTTCCTATGGAGACATAAACAATATCCTTCCGGTGAGTGGATCAGTACCCTGTCCCTGCACTATCCAAGTTCCCTTTTATTTTCCTTTTCCCCTCATTTTTGGTTGACTGCCACATGGATTTCTGGGTTGGGTCTGACCCCTGCCAGAGTGCCTGCGCTTCAACCTGGGAATTTTTGCATTTAGTGCTCTTCCTCTCTGCTCCTTGTGCTTTCTAAACTTACCTCAGTGGACTCATGTTGTCCTTGACCCTTTGTGCTTGGCTTACTTCACTTAGCATAATTTCCTTCAGCCCTTCCCATTCGACAGTGCACTTTATGCATTCATCATGGCTTTTTAGGGATGTGAAACACCCCATTGTATGTATGTACCAGAGTTTTTAAATCCATTCGTTCATTCAAGGAAATGTAGGTTGTTTCCAACTCTTTGTGGTTGTGAATTATGCCACACTGAGCATCAAGAGTGTAGATGTCTGGACGTAGTCTGTTTCTTAACTCTTCTGGGTATATGCCCAGTAGGGGGATTGCTGGGTCATATGGTTGCTCTATTTCTATTAGTTTTTGGGTCTCTCTACATCAATTTCCATAGTGGCTGCATATACCCACAGGTTCACCAGCAGTAGATAAGTGTTCTTCTCACCCTCCCACACTTGTTACCTTCTGATTTTTTTGAATTGGGTTGTCTTTGAGGGTGTTAGTGCTATCTCATAGTTGTTTGAGTTTGTATTTCTCTTCTGGTTCATGATCCTGTTTATTGGCCATTTGAATTTCTGTCTTTGTGAAAATGCTGTTCAAGTCTTTTTCCCATCTCCTCAATAGGCTATTTATTTTTTCTTATTGTCAGCTAGCAGAACATTGTAGACTTTAGTAATAAGGCTTTTGTCTGATGTGTCATTGCTAAAGGTGTTTTTCCAGTCTGTGGAATCTCTTATTACTCTCTTGGAAAAGTCTTTCATTGTACACAGGTGTTTTATTTTCAGTATATACCACTTGTTAATCTGTGCTTCCTCTATGTTTGTGTCTTTCCCTATTTCTGGTACCCTAAGTATTCCCTGCACCAAGGTTTTCAGGTTTGTCCCAATTAATGGCCCAAAGAGTTTGGGGTTTTACCTTGAGGTCTATGATCCACTTGAGTTTATTCTTGTGCATGGAGTGAAGTAAGGGTCTTACTTCATTTTTCTGCAAACATATATCCATTTTTCTTGGTACTACTTGT
Source organism: Nesogale talazaci (assembly GCA_004026705.1). Classification (NCBI taxonomy): domain Eukaryota; kingdom Metazoa; phylum Chordata; class Mammalia; order Afrosoricida; family Tenrecidae; genus Nesogale; species Nesogale talazaci. Next base: position 6,035 of record PVJH01017128.1, read on the forward strand.
TGAAGAAGACATCCACTTCCCATTTGGTATTTTGGGGTCTCTATGCAAGATTAGCTGTCTGTATACTGATGATTTCATATCTGGATTTTCATTTATTTTCCATTGGTCTGATTATCTGTCACTATACCAGTACAGCACTCTCTGGACCACTGTGGCTGTATAATAACTTGTATAGTCAGGTAAAGCCAGCCCTCCACAATGTCCAACGTTCGCATGCATGTGAGGCAATGGAAAATACACCTTAGTCTTTAAAGTAACACTCTTGTTTTCAGTACTCTAAAGAGGCGTTGTGCAAAAGATTTACCTAGGCAGCATGTCTTTTGCTCTTGACTGCTGCATACATACGCGTTTATTATGGATCTAAGCAAAATAAAGTCCTTGACATCAGTCTTTTCTCCATTATTCATGATGTTGCCTGTTGGTCCAGTAATGAGAATTTTGGTCTTCTTCACATCAATTTGTGATCCATATTGAAAGCTGGAATCCTTGATTTCATCAGCAAGTACTTCAAACCCTCTTCGCTTTCGGCAATCAAAACTGTCCTCTGCGTATCACAGGCTAATAGCCCTCCCTTCAGTCCTGATGCCGCTTTCTTCTTCATATAACTCAGTCTCTCTGATGGTTAGCTGAACATACAGATTGAATAAGTGTGGTGAGAGGATAAAACCTTGACATACATCTTTCCTGATTTGTTTTATAGCTTTCCTGATTTTAAACCATGCAGTATTCCCTTGTTCTGTTTGAGTAAAACTTCATCTTGATCCATGTACAAATTCCCCATGAGCAAAATGAAATGTTCTGGGAGTCCCATTCTTCTCAAGGCTATTCTTAGAATTTTATGATCTACACAAATGCCTTTACATAGTGAATAAAACACAAACGTAATTCAAGTACTCTCTGCTTTGAGCAAAGATCCATTTGACTTCAGCACTATCCCTTGTTCCGTGTCCTCTTCTGAATCTATCCTGAACCTCTAGTATCTCCCTGTCTATACTGCTGCAGTTGTTGCAAAATTGTCCGTGCATATGATATTATTGCTATTATTTTATAGTTTGAGCACTCTGTTGCCTACCTTTCTTTGGAATGGACACCAATATGGAGCTCTTCCAGTCTGGCCAGTAGTTGTCTTTCAGATTTCTTAGCATAAACAAGTGAATACTTCCAGTGCTTCATCAGTTTTTTGAAACATTTCAATTGGCATTTTATCCATTCCTGTAGCGTGCGCACATGTGTGTATGGGGGGTGGTGTGCATGTGTATGTGTGTGTGAAGACTCTTTCCAGTGCTGCTTGAATGTCTTCCTTCAACACCATTGGTGTTTGCTCATATGCCATGGCCTGAAATGGTGGGATGTAAACTAGTACTTTTTGCTACAGTGACTATTTTTTCCATCTTGATGCTTTTTAGATCATTCTTCGATGCTTCTTTTACTCATAGAGTCTTTCAAGATTGCAGCTCAAGGTTTGAATTTTCTCTTGAGTTCTTTCCGTTGAAGATGATAGGCCTGTCTATAAATCCATCTTAAAACAAAAACAAAAAACAAAAACCTGTCTACTCAGCACCTTTTAGTGTGACCTCTTTCAGAGCACTTGACTGTAGTCCACTGGTCCTCTCTTGTTCTTCTGGTCTCAGTCATTCCCATTTAGAAACGGTAAGAAATATAAACCCATATGCCTGCTATTGTAAAGCCAAAATAAAAACCAAACACTTTTCAGGTCCAGTCAAAATCCAGAAGTTAATTACAGAAGATGCTGTTCCATAAACAATAGCTATATGACTCTATGTTCATTACTTTCCCATTGTGGTTGGATTATTTCCTGCACAAGCACCGTGTGCACCGTGGCAAGGTTTGTCCCACCTCACTCCCAGCCCTCATTTGAAACCCCTCCCCTGCCTGCCAAGAGAGTCAGAGAGGCTGGAATTTGCTCAGGTTTGGGTGCTGCGCGTGGTTAATGCATCCGACCACCAGGCAAAAAGACCGGAAGTTCGATTTCACCCACAGACATCTTAGAAGAAAGGTCCGGTGATCGATTGCTGAAGAAAAAGCAGCCCTTGAAAATTCTCTGGAGCGCAGACCCGTTCTGAAACATAAGGGTCACCACAAGTCACAATTAGCTTAATAGCAGCTGGCAACTGGTATTGAGTGGAAAAGCAGAGTATCAAACACAGGGGTTTGGGATGAGAAGTCAGTGGACCATCCACCTTCCACCAGTCTGTGCTGCCACCATTCATTAGGGACAGTTGGGAGGAAAACAAAAAAAAACCTTCATCCAGCAGCCTGTCTTTGATACCACTTTGAAGAATTTTCACATGCAAATAAATGTATAGGCAACCACTGTGGTCAAAGTAGCGTGGCCATCACTATATTAAAGCCACACTTTGGCATTTTTGCACGGTGTAAACTTGCAAAGGTCCCATTTTCCCACTCTAGAAAGGTTAGTCTACTGCTACTCTTTTCACTTACAAAAAGACAAGTCTCAGTAATTGTTTCTTTGCTGGTTCTTTAAATAATCTTTCATACTACCACTTATTAAATGGCTGTCCTGGTGGCACAAAGGTTACGTTCTCAGTTCTCACCCACCCAGCTGCTCCAGGGGAGAAAGGTCTGGCAGTGTATTTCTGACGATCACGCCAAGAAAGTCCAGAGGGGATCGATCTGCTCTTTCGTATGAGCTCACTGTGAATCCAAATCAGCTCGCAGGCAACAACAATAACAAATAGGCCTTGAAGACTGTACAAAGCCACAGGGCCTGACAGGCGACATATCCTCGAACATAGCACCCGATCTGTTGGCCGAGATTGACTCATCCCTCCTGTTCTGCAATTTATTGTTGAACTCAGCCTGCCCTTCGGACTCAGAAGATAGGTGCTGGAAAACCACCGAGGTTTTTTGGCTCACTTGAAAATGAACAAGAAGAGCTTGGCTGTATTTTTCAGAGAGTTGTTTCTGAAAATTAAGCTGACTGGAAAGACAAAATGTATGGAAATATATTTCTACTTAGGGCATCGATTAAAAATGTATTAAGTACAAAACAGCCCGTCAACATGGAGATCTTTTTACAAAATTATTCTGTGCCCCCCAAACAAGCGATGTGGAAAGTTAGCACTTAACAAGCAGTGGGCCACAGTTGGATTTAATGACCCAAGGAGGCCTCTGCCCCAGACGATGCTAGGGAGCCAGTGTGTGTAGATAATGAAGTACGCATTCAGTCAAGGGGTATGGAGGGTCTCCGGGGTGCAGGCAGAGATTTTGGAAGACGCACTAGCCACTGCCACGTGCAAGCCTGTGTCACCTACAGCTCAGATCTGTGGCTAGACTTCTCTTACTGCGTACGGCAAGTGGCAAGTGAATCAGGCCACGCACTCTGGCAACTATGTAACCAACAAAGGAAAACAAGTTTGTGTGAGTGCTAGTTAATGAAGAGAAGCTAACTTACCACGACTCATATTTAAAAATGTCATTGTAGCGCTTCAACACTGTCTGCAAATAGCAGTGGAGAGGAGATTAATCTTCCAATTCAAACAGCAATTAAATTTAAAATTAGCACAGGAACATGGACTAATGGGATTTATTTTGCTGCAAAGTTGGGGTCCAAAAAAAGAAACTTCCAAACTTTTTAATCATGCCTTCACAGCTCAATAACAAACACAAATGTGCCACTACGGTGATGCTGACTGCCTGACTGCATTTACAAAATGTTTGTCTCCTTTCCCTAAGACTGTCCAGAGTGAGCTCCCAGTAATGAGCCCTACCATGTTTGGTCTTAGGTTGTTGTTACCATTATCAGAGAACATGCATCATGGGCCTAGAGGTTGATGGCTTTTTAACATGTGTAGATCAAGTGAGAACACTAGCAGCCTCCCAGAAAGCCCTTTGTTGCTCTCTTCCTGTCATTCTACTCCAAAGGGGAGCTGTTGTCCCTGCAGCTGTATTCCTCGTGGGTTACCATGTGTGAGTACACCACCATTTACGGACCCATTTACTGTGGATGGGCACCTGGGGGGTTTCGAATGGAGTTCTAAAGGCTGCCTTGATAGAATCTTAGACATTTCCTCAAATGAGGGCTGGAAAGGGGAAGCATTTGTTCTTAATCGGTTTGGATTAAAGTGTAGGTATTTTCCTCCTGGTACTTGAGAACAGGCTTACCGATTTCATTCCTGAAACCCCCTGTGGATTGAACTGCATGTCCCTCAAATATGCACCAGCACTCTAGTCCTCTATTTAGGTGGGTGCATCCCACTGGGCAACAAAGTTTCTTTGGTATGTTAATGTGACCATGTTGGGAGGCCTGGTTTTAAGCCAATTGCTTTTGCCACAGAAGAGGAGCAGAGGGGGCACAGAAGGCAAACAGTAATGGACCAACATCAGCTGTGTGGGGGGATCTTGAAGGAGGAGCAGCTGCCAGAGACTGGGGTCCAACAGGGCACACCTTCCCCTAGAGTGCCCCCCCCCAAATGTGGACTTATAGCTTCCAGAACTGGGAGGAAATACATTTCTCTTTGTGTTAAAGCCGCTCCTGTAACTCCGCCCTTGTTACTGCCAGCTGCCATCTGGTCGGCAATAACCCGGGACGACCCTGTGCACAAAAGAAGGAAATGCTACCGGCCCTCCATCATCTTCACAGTTGTTCTTATGTTGCAGCCGCTGTCAGTCCTTCTCCTTGAGGGCCTCCCTCTTTTTCCTGCTCCTCCCCTTTACCAAGTACGACGTCCTTCCCCAGGGTCCGGTCTCTCCAACAACATGTCCAAAGTACGTAAGATGGAGTCTCGCCATCCTTCCCCCAAGGAGCACTCCGGCCTGACTTCTTCCAGGACAGGTAGATCTGTCATTTTACCAGTCCATGGCACTTGAGCATTCTCCAGCATCATAATGCAAATGCCTCGATTCGCCAGTCTTCTGTACTCAGTGTCCAACTTTCACATGCACTTGAGGCTAAGGAAAATACCAAGGCTTGGGTCAGGCATACCTTACTCCTCAAAGTGGCATCCTTGCTTTTCAATACTCTGGTGCAGCAGATTTGCCTAACAACACCACTAAAAGGAGGAGCGAGAAGGACCGCATACTGTGACTTTCCAGGTCTTTGACGGTTTTCTACAGACAAATGTCATGCTTCCGGCTTGCTCCCTATTTTCCTGCCTGCTGGTTAGAAGATGCTACCCTCCTCTGCTACCCTAGAACTGACAACCTGGCAGGGAGTTTGGGTTTTTGGATCACTTTCCTCACACTTTAAGGCCCAGCCTGGAAGGCCGCCCTCTCCCACAGGAAACTTTGACTACAAAAGAAGCTTCTTGATTTTCTGAAATACCAGACCATTTTGTAAACATCTCTTCACACATGTCGGCTTTGATGTAATAATCTGTTATGACAACTGCCACTCAATGGCTTTATTTTAGTAGTTTTTTTGAGGCTGGGGGTAGTTTAAAAGATTATAAAAAGGCATGGAGTATTTGGTAAACCCTCTGTTAAGAGTCTGGGCAACAACTTGTTTCTTTTGGCTTGGGTGCCAGGCCCTGTCCCAATCTGAGCCTAATTCTGAAAGTGTTTCTTAGAAATATTACAGGCTTCAGAAAGAAAACTGCCTCCTGGTTTTCTCCCAGTTCCATTCTCAGCTATGAGTCTAGAAAAGAGGTTCTTAGTCCAACCCAATCCAACAGCCTTCACTCAGTCTTAATGCCGAACCATAAATTCAGCTTTGTTACGCACAGTCCCGTGGGTCTGGTTCTCACCAGAAACTCCAAGATTCTCTAGGTAAATGTTAAATTGATCACATCATCCTATCTTACAAGCCCAAGAAGAATGACTGCACACAGGGTGTGAAGTTGAAATGGTGTTTTCTGTTTGTTCTCACCTCTTGCGAGTGTTATCATTTCTCTTTTGTTAATTACCATCCAAACTCTTTATGATTATTCATATTGTGCCTCAGCATATGATACTTACTTTAGAGTGCTTTATTTATAGACTCTAATTGCCCTGCTAGATTGTAAGTACCCTGAAAAAAGGGGGCCTTGTCTTACTTGTCATTGTAACCTCTCTGGCTTAGCATCTCAAGAATATCTATTGAAGGGCTGAGCCCCAGTGGCATAGTGGTTGTGCGCGGGACTGCGGCCCACTGGGATGGAGGTTCGATTCCGGCTCCCAGGAGCAAAGGCTGGGCCTCCTACTCCCACCACCTGAGGGCAGTGATGCCTTAAAAAAAAAAAAGAATATCTATTGAAAGATAAATGAAAGTGAGTAGCTTGAATGGCTTAGTGAGTAAAAGATTTTGCCCAAGAACCTGAGGGCTACTGAATTGTATAGCCTTGAGCCCATCGATCTTAAAATAAATCTGATTGATCACGTCTCCCCTTTCTTCTACAAGGAGATTTTGAGGTGAAATTGCGTTATACATAACATTTTTGAGCCTTTCACAGATAGAATTACATAACGTACTTTGCCTCTCAGCAATTGAGTAATTTAGTTAAATGGCATCTTGTGCTGGAGCCTGCTTTTAATGGGAAGACTTTATTGCAAATTTTCTGTAAAATAAATAGATAAATAAATGATTTTGCCTTCCTGGCGATTCTGGACTTGTTGAAGCAACTGTAAATCAACAATGTACCTGGGAACTAAGTTGATTACCTCTCTCTGTCCCCAGGTTGTACTTCTCAAGACCCGGGAGAAAGTCACTAACTTCCCTTAGATCGTTTCTGGCTTTTATCAAAATGTGTTTTACCTTGGTAGGAAATAGAGCTACAGAAATTTCAAGTTTTAAACAAACTTTGCACCAACAGTGCCTGGTACATAATTGGGTCTTAGTAGTCCAGACTCAGTCAGCGCATTGACCAAACAATGGCCACCTTCAAGGTTCTTCCAGCCTGTTAGCCAGACCTTTCCCCAGCTTCTGAGTGAGTGGTCAAGAATGGTCATCCCTTAATGTTGTCACCAAGTTCCATTGCTGTCACATGCTGCCCCAGACTTCTCTGAGACCTTCTCTGGTTCCTCTGGGCAGTTTGCTGCACTCCTTTGTCCAAGCATCTTAGTGGCATCTCCGTAAGTCATAACATCGTGTTGTGTAACACGTGGGATCTGAGGCATTTCCCTTCCTCAACGGTGTGATCCATGAGGACAGAGCTGTGTCTTCTTTTCCTGGTGTAACCCCTTCCCAGTATAGTACAGAATGGGCAGGGTGCAGAGGAAGTGGAAGGAAAGAATGAGAGGAGTACATGCAAGGGTTACCAACACCGTAGTCTCCTAGCGTGGCTAGATTGCCCGGAGAGGTGGTGTGCCAAAACCCTGTTGGGATTCAGGAAGAAATTCTTTAAACTTCCAGTTCCATTGTGTTTGTTTCCATCTTGACTCTCTTCATTTCACTCTTTGTGTCGGTTGTATGCAAAGACACACCATAGTAAGTAGTTGTACTTGTGTTGAGCTTGCAATAAGCACATGCCGGAAGGCAAGTACTCAGACATTTCGTGACCAAGGGTCAGGTCAAAGGTGTGAAAGCCCACAGTGCAGCCGTCTGTGAGGCCCGCTGCTGAGCAGAGAGGGCCATTGGGGCACAAGGGACAAGCACTTAGCCACTCACTGATGCGGTACACGCCCACAGAGAGAAGCCCTGGAGCTCTGATCCCACAGAGAATCCCACTCAGCCAACCCGGTGGGCCACTTCCGCTCTGCCCGGTGGGTGGCCGTGAACTGGCACCAACTTAACAGCACTCTCCCACAGCATGCTAAGCCTTTAAAAATGCACACGGTTTCATTTGTGTGGTGGCGGTGATGCCGACAGGTTGCTCTGACTCGCAGCAACTGCTCGTACAATGGAGGAGAACACCGTCGGGTCCTGCGTCATCCTCACCATGGTCCTCGTGTGGGGGCCCATGGCTGCAGCCACCACCATGTCTGCCCCTCTCCTCAAGGGTCCTCCTCATTTTCCCTGTCCCTCCACTTTACCAAGGGTGCCTTCCTGCTCCAGCGACCCGTCTCGCCTGATAACGTGAGACAAGTCCCACCGTCCTTGCCTCTAAGGAGCATCTTGACTATACTTCTTCCAAGACAGCTTTGTTTGTTCTTTTGGGCGTCGATGGTATGTTCCTTTCCTTGTCACGCTTTAATTCACATACATTGGTTTTCCTTCCTTTTCCTGGTTCACGGCTCAACTTTCACATGCATATGTGGCAATTGAGATTCGCGTGGCTCGGGTGGGGCACACCTCACTCCTCAAAGTAACAGCCTTGCTTTCCAACCTTGAAAGAGGTCTTGGGCTTCTGCCCAAGTACATCTACCCTGCGCAAGGTGTCATTTGGTGTCTCGACTGCTGATAGTTTCATTTAGTCCACTGGAAACCCGAGGGGATATATGCTATGATCCCCATTTTACCAATTGAATGCAGTGGGGAAATCACTTAAGCTCTCAGCGCCTCGGCCTTTTGCATACAGTGATTAATGGTGGGACTTGGGCCTACACTTCTGTCCGTCTGGCCTACCTCCTGCCCTATCTCTTCTATTACAGCACCTAAGTGTGTGGCACCAGAACAGCACGTTGGCTGTGGCTCAGTCAAGGCAATGTTAGAAAAGTTATGAATGTGCAAATCAAATGTACTTTTTCCATTTTAAGAGTGTACATGGATAGTGACAAGACTAACAGCATAGTGAATTGGGTCTTGGGCTACTGCAAGGTCAGCAGTTCAAAGCTATGAAGCTTTCTGCTCCAATAAAGAGTTTCTGTCTCAAACCCACTCTCCTACCACAGAGACTAGTCTACCCTGACCTGTAGGGCTGCTTTGAGTCAGTATCGAGACTTGACAGTGATGTGTTTCATTTTTTGGTTATGACACATTAGAAGAAAAAAAAACAGAAGAATGTGTAGTCCCATCTCTTGACAGAGAAATTAAAGTCAAGGAAGCCTGTCTTTTGTTTACAGACACATGGCTCAAAGCCAAGGGACTGGAATTCTCATTTTCACATCTAATTACCAAAGGACATTTATTTATTTATATGACTATTTTATCTTTTATTATCAATAGATACTACTATATTGTCCCTCCTGGAAGTTGTATCTTTTGGAGAGAACACATCTCTTCCCGTACCAGGATTGTATAAGTTTTCAAAATGTCTGTGAGAGGAAGCCTGAGTGTAAGCTATTCCACCTCCAGACTTTCAGCCAATACTGTTTTCTACCTCACACCTCATCTTCCATCTCTCCTGTATGTGATCTCCAAGCATGGCATCTTTCTGGCCCTCTGAGTCAATTCACCAACTTCTCATTAACCCCACCTCAGAAGCATGTTAGATAATAGGTTCCTTTATTAATCAAGGGAAGCAATAAACCAAATGCTTTCCATCTTCCAAGGACATTTATTTTAAATGGAGAAATAATTCACACACCACAAAGTTCACCCTTTTGAAGTATATAAGTTGACAGGCTTCAGTCTATGCACGAGTTTATACAAGCACTGCCTCCATCTAATTTCCGAAGGGTTTTGCATTTCCATTATCCCAAAAGGAGACCCTGAACTCATTCCCAGCTGCTTGCTACCAACCTGCTTCCCATCTCTGGATCAGCCTGTTCTGGAATTTTCATGTAAATGGAACCATAAAGCACGTGGCCTTTTGTATCTTGCTCTCTCGCACTTGGCACAGGGCTGAGGGACTTTTTTCCCTGCATGGGAGCTGTTGGGTATTTATGACATCGTGGGTGGGCCATAGCGGGACACTATTGACTGGCGTGGGGTGGGGGGCTTCTTGATTTAAAATTTGGTTTATATGGAGCAATGAAAATTTTCATAGAATGCAAAAATAGTATTGTCATACATTTATTTTCATTTTAAAATGCTGCAGGACATTGTTAAATTGTTAAAAAGTGGGACATCCGGTCACTTTACCACTGTTCAGCCATTCATTCGCTTTCTGTGCTGTTAGATGGCATTGGTGCATCGTGGGCTCTCTTACCAGGGCCTTATGTAAAGTGACCAGATGCCCTGCTTTTGGAGGGACAGTCCCGAGTTTAAACAATTTTTCCTGTGTCCCGTGGCATTTTTTAAATGCCCCGATTTTTGGAAAGAATGCACGACAAGCTAGGGAACGGCAGGAGAACCAGAAGGGAATATACCCCCTTTACCCTCTCCAACCCCCCCCCCCCACCCTCCACTGGTCATTGGTGGCCCGCTTTACCATTGTTCAAATCTGGTCACTTTATTATAGGGTCGAGACTGACTCGATGGCAGAGAAGTTGGTTTTGAGCGTGACACGGCCTGAGGACTGGACATTTCTCAGCCCTGACTTTGCTTGAGATTTTCAAGGTTTAGTCCTGTGGAAGCAATGTCAGTGTGCTGTTTCTGAGTGAAGCTGCATAATATTCCATCACAGGTCCTAGAGGACTTTGGAAAGGTCTGTCTGGGAAAAGCAGAATTAATATCATGAAATCTTTGCTTGCCATGTTTGAAGCCACCTCACATATGCCACGTTTTAAAAATCAATTCACCAGTTCTCAGTCCGGGGGCAGTGTAAACAATGCTGCCGTGAACATTCTCAGACACATTTCGGGGGGAATGGATGTATTTTCAGTTCTCTGGAATATAGACTTTGGGTGGAAGAGTTGAGCCATATGGTAGTCTATGCATAACTTTTTGAAGAATTGCCAAACTGTTTTCTGATGCACCTCTACCATTGTCTGATCTCACCAACAACTGTGTGAGAATTCCAGCTTCTCCACAATCTAACTCATATTTGTTACTATGTTTTATAGCCTGATGGTGTAGTGTAGGGGTCCTCAAACTTTTTAAACAGGGGGCCAGTTCACTGTCCCTCAGACCATTGGAGGGCCGGACTATAGTTTAAAAAAAAAAAAAAAAAAACTATGAACAAATTCACTGCGGGTCCGGGATGGCTGCTAAGCAGGACAGGCAGCAGCAGCAAACACACCTGGAAGGCCAGATAAATGTTCTCAGCAGGATGCGTGTGGCCCATGGGCCATCGTTTGAGGACCCATGGTGTAGTGGTTATCTGTTGGGCCACAGTCCTCATGGTCCGCAGTTCGAAACCACTTGTAACTCTGGACCTGCCACTCCTGTAAATAGTTATAATCTCAGAAACCAGGGACTCCTCGTAAGTCAACACTGGCGCCATGGCAGGGAGTTTGCCTTTGGTTTCTTTTTCTTTGTTGTTGTCTTTTTTTTTTTTTTTTGAGGAGGGGGGCATATTTACATATGTAAAGTTCTTGTGTGGTGTAGTTTCCCATTGTGATTTTGATTTGCACTTCTCTAATGCCTGATGGTGTTGAGTATCTTTTCATGTGGTCATCCCCTTCCCTACCCTTTCTTTTGAACTTAAATGATACCTATTTTCTTAATTTTCTGGATTATAAATTTTGTCCTTCTTACATATTCACTGTGCCCCCAGCACCCGTCTCCAGGCACATGATATACGGTGCTTCTGTGACCTCCTTGTTAGGGATGGCATTGCCTGTGCTGTCAGCCATAAACTCATAAACTTCTACAGCAACTTCCCAGAAAATCCACACAGCACTTGGGGTGTGCTTTCATAACCCCCACATGATGAGGATAATAACGCTTTTATTAAAGCTTTTCATGTCATAGGGACACAACTTTTTACCAAAATTATATTTCCTTACATTTTTGCACCCCTGTGAGGTAGAAAAGAAAGCGCATTCCCTGTTTGAAAGGCTCTGCCATGAAAACAGCTGCAGAAGTTTGAAGATCTCACGTGTTCCAGTGTTTCCAGATGCCCACAGAAGGGTCAGATGGCTCTCAGTTCTACCAGGGGCCTAACACAGTTCCTTGAAAAAATGGAACTGAAAGATAATGGATTTTCTTCCCCATGAACTTTGTGAAGCCCTGTGGTATACCAGTTCCAAATATGAATCACAGCACTCCAATGTGAGAACATTTTAACCACGTGGAAATGAGCATTTCTCTCATGTTTGTTTTCGGCCAGAAAGAACGCCAAGGGGAGATATTGGGAATTCCTGTGCCAATTTCTGCTCTGTACATTGAAAGAATATTTATATTAGCCTATAAAGATGATGATTAGTGGTCCTGAGAGAAACATATGCCTGACATATTATTACATCCATAGTACAATTCACATGGGTATATGCGCTACTGTAGCTGGAAGGCCTTCTGCCTTTCACACTTCCAGATGTCCCCTCTTCCTGTTAATTGAATGTGTTTGGTCATGATATTCATGACGAAATCTTTCAATTCCCTTATTAAGCTAGAAATTTTTTATGGGAAGTGTTTTGTTTTTAAGCTGCTTTTGCTTCTTATTTCTCTAATCAATGCATACATGTTAGTTGACCACCTCCTAGGCACCAGTCATGGGGAAATACAGTGGAAATAAGACAGGTCTGATACCTGCCATTGTAGAGAACACTGACTGCCTGTCATAATCACTGTTCTATGCTAACAATGAACCCGTTAGGGCTCTGTGAGAACACGTACCAGAGGGGTGACCCAGCCTGAAGTTGTCAGAAAAGGTGTCCCTGAGGAAATGACACATACTTTGGAACACGGAGGACTGCCTAGGACTCAGCAGAAACATGGGGACTAGAGCAGACATGAGCTGCATGTTATTGAGGACTTTCATGACGGGCAAGGAGTCGGCCTTGGTGTCCTGGCTGCACGTCGCACTGCCATCTATGTGGTCGGCAGGTGCTCCCACAGCACCTCCGTGGGAGAAGGGCGGGACTTTCTACTCCCATAAGCAGTTAGAGGCTCAGCAATCCCCGGGGGGTCGCTGTGAGCAGCCGTGACTTGCAGGGAGTGAGTGGGTCTGGTGCCCCCTCCCTTTGGCTAAATGAAGGGCAGAGCGACTGGGGTAGGGGCAGCAAGAACAGCATGTTGAACAAGGGGCAGGTGGGGTAGGCAACACTGTAAGGCACCTTAAGAATCCGAGGGTCTCACCACGGGGAGCCATGGAGGGGTTGGTGGGGAGGGGGGAAGGCGTGGCATCTGTTGGTCAGTCGCTCACGGCCCTTGCCTTCCCTCGCGGTCAGGAATACGACTGCAGGAACTATCAGCCCAACCGCATGAGTGACTCCGAGCTGCAGATGCTGGCGAGCTTACGGCGGCAGCAGGACGAAGACCTGGAGGAGGCTGGGGTCGCCCATGGCCTGAGCGCATCCCAGGTGGACAACTGTAACGTCAGTATCAGCACCAGCAGTGACGACACAACCACCTGGAACTCCTGCCTGCCACCGGTGAGTGCCGGGCTTTGCCTTTTCCTCTGATAACCTTCGTGGGGGGGACGTCCCTTGTTCAGGGAGCCCCGTCTGCACTGGGAAAACCAGGGCCAGAAAGAGAACCGAACTCCAAAACCTACTGCCATCGAGCCCGTTCCAACTCACAGCGACCCTAGGGGACAGAGGCTGTAGACCTTGAGGGGAGCCAAGAGTATCTATCTCCACAGAGCAGCTGGTGGTTTTGAACTGCGAACCCTGAAGTTAGCAGCCCAACGGTTAGCAGCCACAGTAACCAGCCGTGCCACCAAGGCTCCCGAGAAGGAGAGCTCGTTGTTGTGGTCACTGCATCAGTACTAACCGAAGCCACCGTGTGCACAACAGAAGGACTCACTGCCCAGTCCTGCGCCACCCTGCCAGTGTTCCTATGCCAGAACTGTTCAGAGCCCTTCTGGAAATACCGTGGCTCAGAAGTGGAGACAGCAAGTAGGGGTGGCACTGACCTTTCTTAAATGGTTTACTTGCCTTTGGTGTGGCAATATATACAAAACCATATATTGACAAGGGGGAAAAGATTACTTATACCATCAACCCTGGCTGTCTGAGATACCGTCAACACAAAGAAGGGGAATGACTAGAGATATAATAAGCGTGGTTCAGATACCGGGATTGACAAGAGTCTTCCCCAGATGTCATCCGGTGCTACTTGGCACCAGTCTGGGTCTCCGGGCCGTGAGAGGTGCTGCGGATGCTTCAGAGAAGTCTGTTCCCACACGTTTACACAGCTAGAGCTCTTTGAATGTGGAGATGTGATGAAAATGTGAGCACCTGGCAAAGAAGGGAGCACAGCTCTTAGTCGTCTTGTGATTCAGGTGGAGAAATGGAAATGTGGGGCCAAGTTCCCATACCTGATCAAATCCGAACCCAGTCTCTTAACTCAAGCACTCCTCCGCAGTACTGTCCTCAAGACTCATGTCATTTCATTGGCTAAGCAAAGCACAAACAGTCCTGTTTGGTCCTGGGAGTCTCATAACGAAGAATCCTCTTTATAGTAATGGTGCTTATAATTATCATTGCTTAAGCAATGCTTAGAGTCATTTTAAGACTTCCATAGACTCAGGGAATGTTTTCGCAAAAGACCATATGCAATGTCACAGCAATCAGATATTAAAATACATTTTCATTCAATAATAACTAAAACTTTTTTACTGTGTGGTTTTTGAAAGGTTCCTACGGTTGTACTTCTTTGAGTCACATTTATATATAACCATACAGAGGTTGACTTAATGTGCACGTGATAATAGCCATGTTAGTTTGTAGGCATTTAAATGTATATCCATGTTGCTTTTGCAATTCTCTCTTTGTATCTTCCAGCCCATTTTGTCCCAAGTCTCTAAAATCTTGGCAGGTCTTGGCAACCTCTCAGGCCCAGGCACCTAGCGCTTCCCAGGGGTTATCTAATTACTTCTCACCAGTATTCTCTGTGGTAGGCACTATTAGAGCCTCAGCTCCAGGTAACAAACCTCAGACTCTTTAGTAGCACCAAGTCTGCGCTCCTAACCGCCACCATACGTGGCTTCCCGATCCGTGACGTAATTGTTGAATGAGTGCTCCGAGTAGCTGATGAAAAGTGGCATTTCTGTGCTCTGTAGACAGCATACAAGACTTCAGGGGAAAGGAAGAATTCAAATTGGCTATAAGGATATAGGAAGAGGGAACTTTAAAAAAACGATGTTAACTCTTCATTCAACTTCTTAATCTTCCTCTTCTCCTCCTCACCCCCTCGTACTCATTCCCCAGTTTTCTCTCACGTTCATTGAGCTCTCAATTCACAAAACTTTCAAGCCTGCCTGTGACCCAAAGCAGCCAGGGTACCAGCAAATATCCATCTACCCTGCCAAAAATATCCCAATGTTCTAGTGACTCTAGGTGTCCTTGTACCCAGACTGAAGAACACAAGAGCCAGCGCAGAGTTTTGCCCATGCATTTTGCAACCGAATCAAGATGGTGCCTTTCCTATAAAGTATTTCTCAGCCATTATTTAAACCCTAAGTAAGGAAGGCAGGGGACAGTGGGCCCCTGATGGAGCTCATTTTGTCACGAACTAGCTTGAAGACCAACATTACAAAGGGCAAACTGAGGAGTGATTATTTATGGACTGAAAAGGCTGAGCTCTTGGTTGCCCTGGTTACCAGGCACTCATCACTGTCCTGCTCTGGCAAGGACTAAAGTCTCCTGCATGCCAACGATTCCACTCTCAACGTTGACAGCCAAAAATAACACTATTGGTTGTGAGCTTAATGACGCCGCTATTTGGCTGAATGAGAGATTGAAAACAGCCTGTTATTTAGACAGAGAACATATTGAAGAAGTTACCTTTGTATTCATAAGATATGTTTAGTATTGCATCGAATTCGGTCTATTCCAAAATTGGAAATATCACCAAATGGAAAATTGCATTCCTTAATGAACTCTGCATCTTGTGACTCATATAGAGTTTAAATGGAGCCATTTGCAAGCACTGTAGCAATTGCTCTGAGAGCTCATGACTTTCTCATTAGACATCGTACAAGGGACAGAGAAAGAAGAAAGAAGAGAGCTCATCATTCTGTTTATCACAATGATATTTTGAAAATCAATTGAATAGTGTCTTCATGCATTCACCATCCTCTGAGAACTGAAGAATGTTTGTTGATCATTTTAATATTAATATCCCTCCCCCCACTCCCCAACACAGGGAAGGAAAGTAATCGTACTTTAGCACAGTGGTGACAAGAAAGGAGGACAGAGACCTGAGGTTTTCTAGGATATTCAAAATAATTAAGAAGTGTCGAGCATTATCAGTTGTTCCATATCCCAAGAATACAACAGGCAAGTGAACTCAGCAGCAGTATCCACTCCAGCCTCTCCTTCCACACGGCCAGTTCTCTTCTCTCCATCCTTTTCGTGATAGAACAGTCATTGCCCACTCCACAGTGACACTACTCAAATACAAGAGTTCAAAGTCTCTCCTGAATTTTGCATTCTGATGGGCATCATTTTCAAATGACTTCCTCCCACTCCCCTCAAACACAAACATGGCTAAGCATGTCTTTCCTCCTTCCTTACCACCCTCTACCCTGGATGTCAGTGACTGGGGCCCCATCCACACTGCTTAACACCCTGCGCCTCCCCTCCGAGTACCTGATGTGTAGGAGCATATACGTCAAAGCACAATTGCCAAGGTTCAACTTGAAACCGTGACCTTAAAAAGTGCTTGGCACTATGTCTGAGACATAATAAACATCTCATAATTACTATTATAATTATTTACATTAGTGGTCTTTCTAAAGCCCTGATCCTAGTTTATCTCTTTCCTGATTTTAGCCTTTCAATGGCGCTCCACTATCTTTTTTGAGTTTAGTCTACAAATCCCTTTTTGATATGAAGCCTGATCCCTCTCTGACCTCATCTCTCACTCACCCCCCACCCCACCCTTTACTCTGTACTTTAGTTCAGTTGTAATTCCCTCGGAGCACTGTGTACACAGCCTTGTACTGAATGATCCCTCCAGACCTGTCTCTGAAGTCTATCTAGCCCCTCCCCTAGGACTCATTGTGAGGGATATGCTTTTCTTTGGGCCCCTAGAGCTAGGAGAGTCTTAACTGTCATCACAGAAGTTTGTTTGCCTCTCTTCCATTATTTCACTCCACATATGTTTCATTTGAGTTATGCACTGTGCTGTGGACTTGCTGGGTGGTAAGGATACACTTAAGGAACTTTCCCTTCTTGAGAGACGCAAGATGTAATCAGTCATTCTAACTCAGGGTAGTAAGGGATCACAGGCTAAAGAGGTTTGAGGGCACCAGAAGTTCATTCTTCCTACTCTTTTCCACCAGTCCCCCACTCCACTGCAGAGAGAGAGAAAAAAAAGATAGCAATCTACTTCTGTATAAATCAGAGACCAGAAAACCCAAGGAAAAAGTTCTACTGAGTACTGTGTTCACTGTGAATTGGAATTGACTCAACCTCATGCAAGTACGTTACAATTGTTTTCCAGGATTTTTTACCAAGAAGTCAACAGTTAATCGACAACCTAAGAATGAGTGCAAATTCACCAAGTAGATAAAAGGGAGAAAGGAATTCCAAGTTTTAAAAGGGAGAACAAATAATTTGGGGAGACAGGGGGATTTGGGCGTGGAGATAATTTCCCACAATGCCTCTGTTTCTCCTTCAGCTTGAACAAGACTTTAAATCAGTGGTTCTCACCTTTCCTAGTGCCATGACCCTTTAATACAGTTCCTCATGTTGTGGTGACTCCCCCACCATAAAATTATTTTTCTTGCTACTTCATAATTGTAATTTAGCTCCTGTTATGAATTGGGTGACCCTGTGAAAGGGGTCGTGACCCACAGGTTGAGAACCAACCACTGCTTTAAATGAATGCCTGCTTCCGTCTCTACCTGCCCCTGCCCCCTCCACCCAAGAGACGCCCAGTTGTTAATCACCGTCCAGTCTCCTACACCCCACAGCAGCAACCTTATGTAGAGCAGAAGAAAACACTGCCAGTCCTCAGCCCTCGTCATGATCCATGACTCATCTCCTTCATGGCTGCCTCGTTGTCGCTGATCCATGACCTTTTCTAGTAACTGGTCTTTCCTGATGACACGTCAAAAGTAAGCACAGAAATTCTCACCCTCCTTACTGCTCAGGAACATCCCAGTTGTACAGTAAAACAACTGTACACCATAGCTGCACTGGATAATTTGCCTACCTCTGCCTACCTCAGGATGAGCCAGCCATTTCTTCTTAGATCTTGCCCTTGCTCCAGAACTTTTCTCCCTGGAATAGTCTTCCATCTCTCTTCTGTACCTAGAACAGCCCTACTTGTGCCCTGAAGGCACAACTCAAATATCACCGTTTTCATGAAACCTTCCCCAACCCTCAGCCTACCCAAAACAGAATTAGTTCTTCTCTGGGTCCCCTGAAGATCAGTGAGTCTTCCTGTAGCCCTCCCCACATCAAACCATGGATTTTGTTACTATCACCCTAACTTGATGGGGAGCTGCTGGGGGCAGGACCATGCCTTCACCTTCCCTGGGCCTTCCAAGCTGGGCTCAGAACCTGGCCGGGGTCAGCACTCCACCACTATAGGCTGTTAGCCATTGAATCAATTGATAATAATTTTACATTTCTTTTTAGCATGAAATAAGGTTATTTTAGTCAAAATTCAAAAGAAAACTCCATCAACTGTACTTTGCTAAAGTAGCACATGAATGGGACCAGGTGGTAGTTTATATGTCTTATTTGACGGTAGTTAGGTGCCATTGGGTCTGTTCCAACCCATTTTGACCTGTGTACCAACAGAACAAAACTACTCCCCAGGATTAGATGGACACACAAAGGAAAACAAAGCTCCTGGTTAGAAAGGAGACCTACCCAGGTCACATTCCTTTGAGAGCCTCTTTAGACTCTAAAACGAACGAGCTCCTGCAGAGTAAAACACATTTTGCTAGTCTTTAGCAAAATCTATTGTGTTTACCACGAGCTTGGATTCCTCAGCTTTCCTCCATGCCTGTACAGTTCAGAGTAATATGTACTGTTTAGAAAGTGTTTAGATATAATAAATTAGTCATTTAGAAGTGTAATTAAATGTAACCATATTTCCCATAGCAAATTGGCTTTTGTAGGCATCTCTTGCTAAATAAATCAAGCCCACTGAGAAATCCATTGGCCTTTGACAGACAAATTTTTCAAAGTTTCTAACTTAGAACCAAATTCAATTAAAACAATACTTTACAACTTCTGTGGAAACCAGGCTACAAGTAATCAATGTGGGAGGATTTCTGTGCCTGCAGAGCGGCCCTCCTGAGACATGGTCCAAATCGGCCTCTAGGCTGCCTCACAAAGCAGCGTGAAGTGTGTTGTAATGTATTTTTAAGTGGATTCCGTTTGGGTGAGGGATTTTGATAGACAACTGCATGAAAGCATGTCACACGTGTTTCCTAAGGAAAAGAAGAACGATTTCATGGGCACCACGCCACCTGCTCACTCATTCATGGCAGGATCACGCATTCAGTGGGGGTGAGCCAGAAGGCCTTCCTTAGCCTGGCATTGTGTGCATTAAGTGAGTGCGTGGACGCACGTGCCCACCGCCGGGCAGAAGACGCCCTCACTCACTCCCAGCAGCGGTTCCCTTGAAGTTATGCCTCTCCAAGGATTACTTGAGCGACCAGAGAAGATTTTTTTTTTTTCACTTTTGATGACTGCTGAAGGCTATAAGGAGGGGCAGGGGTACTGTGCTTGTGTGCTTGAGTTGTGATGCGTGCTTAACTATCGGAATACACACACACACACACACACACACACACACACACACACACATACACAGCTTTAGAAACGCACTTAGCATCTCATTATGCCTCTGGCCCGCCTCCAGCCTAGATTCTGGAGAAGCAAGTCTAATGTGTGTGCTACCCAGTGAGCAAAAATGCCCCAGAGCTTCGTTCCTTTCCCATAGCAACGCCGTCACCCCATCTTGAACACTCCCCTGTCTCCACTTGCAAAGAGAGAAGCCAGGAAAAGATGGCTCGTGCCATGCATCCATCAACAGAGCCCGTAGCAGGACGTGCTATCTGGAGGGAACAAAGACGAGGCCCAATGCAAATGCACTTAATAAAAATTATAAGCATATGGTGAGGTTCCCAGACAAGTTATTTATGGTCTTGATTAACCTTGCAGCATTATTGCCATTTTCGTAGGTTTTATACAACAACATAAAAATATTGTCTTTACCTTTTAACATGCGAGGATAATCTTGACCCGCCCCCCCTTCCCCCATTCTTTTATTTAGCCTTCACTTCTGTCCTTCACCCCCAAATTGCTAGCAGACTGATCATGGAAAAGCAAAGCTGCTTCAGCTCCCTGGTAGTTGATTTTTCCCCGAGTGTTCTTTTCCCCAGCAAGAAAGTATAACAACAGCACCACCAAAAGGCCAAGTTCCCTCTCTTTCAGCACCCTCTCCATTTTTGCTCAACAGCTTTCCAGGGCTCTCTGGAGACTGGATCTAGGATCCAAGTCCTGGATGCTGTAAGTGAGAAGGTGGTGGGTGGCCATCTTAGGCTCTTTATAGTTCATAGGGCTTCTTGTTTTCTTTTTCTCTACCCCCCCCCACCCCCACCCAATCCACCAATGCATTAACTGCTCGGGTCTGTTTGGGAGTGCTGAGGGATTTCAGTGTTTCGTTTTGCTTTTTCAGAAACTCCTAACTAAGTGGCTGATGGCACTAAAGCTGCAGCTAAATCACGTGAACAGATGCTCCCATACAACCGTGGAAATGACATGCAAACACTGAGGAAGCAATGTCGTTATCAGGCGGCCAGGAGAAAGGACTGTCACGTACCAGTTGCGCTGTGGTGGCTCTGAAAGTCGCCCCATGAAATAAACCTTCCTTGGTCTCGGGGGACCGAGCAGGGTGCCCACATTTGCCCTAATTTAGAAACATGGCAAGACTTCTCTTCATCAAATCCGTGCATTTCAGGATTATTGTTATTAATGATTGCCATCAAACCCCGTTGACTTTGTCACATTTGTTATTCAACACGTGGGTATGCTCCACTCCAGGCAGGTGGTTACATGGGAGGGTGGACTGTGGAATCAGGTGGCCTGGCTCAAAAACTGGTCTGGGTTTTCCTGTCTTACTTGACCTTGGGCTAACACCCACAACCAGAGTTCTCTCTTCTATTCTGTGGAGTTGTTAATCCTGTCTGTTTCAGAGGATTGCTGTGAGGATCAAATGCGATGATATCTGTAAAGGATTTAGCACAGAGTAAGCGCTCACTACGTATCAGCTAGTGCTGTTGCTGTCATTGTCACACTTCCTTGTAGATCAAAAAGCCATCCCTTCCTAGCTCTCCTTCGGGAATTCTCTCAATGTGGATGAAATCCAAAATCTGAGGGCATATTTTGTGGGTTTGTTTGCTTGTGCTCTCTGAGAATGTTACCTACCTAGAAATAGGGTTGCTGCTGCGTGTCTCTCAGAGACTCTCCATCTGTGCTGGGGGACATCTGGCTTCAGACAGCTGGTCACATGAGCCCCTCGGTGTTCAGTGAGCTTTTCAGAACCATTAGGCACATGCTCCTTCATTCTGATTGAGGAAAACAAAAGGGCCTTGGCCACAAGAAAGCTTGACCCCTTCAAAGCATCAAAGCAGAATTCTGGAAGCTGAAATGTCCTGAAGGAGCTTTTTAGCTGCAGTATGGCCCTGACCCCATCCTGTCTCTACGTCTGACTGTGAAACTGGTCGATATCTACAGAGAGAGGGTGTTGGGTGCCATCCACTTTTGCCTGGTACCCACGCAAAAAGCAATGCTTGTCTCCACTATCAACCGGTACCAGTATCTCTGTACTCTTAACAAGTCAGAAGAGGTGCTATTATCAACATTTATTTTGGTCATTGCATATGGCATTTTAAATCACCATTTAAAGTACAAACTAGTGTTCACAAATAAAAATCAAGCCAAGCAGCCATGTGTTCAGACCAAGATCTATTACCCATCAATTATTTGAAATAAAATTTTCAGTCCATCTTTCAATCCGTATCAGCAGTCTTTAAAACCTGAGAAAGTTGCCATTCATTTTTTCCTCCTAAAATTTAAAAAATAGTACCGTGTGAGCATTTTATTGATTGTGTTCTTAATTTTTTCATTCTTGCCATCATTGAATCTGCTTTATGAAAGCACAAAAAAAAAAAAAACCTGAAAGCTACCAGCCCGCATCATCTAAGCAACCATCGGCGTCACAGACAAAATAGGAGGCGTCTGCAGCCCTTCTTGGGGGCGTGGGGGTACCATCGTGATGGTACAAGGTCAAGCACAAGGTCAGCAGTTGGAAACCACAAGTTTCTCTGTGGGCTTGATATGAGCGTTTCCACACTGGTAGAGTTGCCATCTCAGAAACCCTCAGGGGCAGTTCTACCCTGTCCTATCGGCCGCTACTGAGTCACTATCGATTCAGTGAGAGTGGGTTGTTTCTTTGTCCATTAGTTTGTTTGCTTTCATAGCCTTTCAGTTGTCCGAGGGATATAAAAAGTCATTGGGATAAATAGCCCTACAAGGATATAAATAGCATTAAGGGTGTGATATTAACAAAATGGAAATGTAGCCAAGCATCAGGACTGTGAAGCTCAGGGAGTTATGGAAATGCCTCTGAAAGTAAACAGGCGGAGGTCCATTCGCTGGAAGTCTGCGCACAGCCAAAATACTAGAAGAATGCCAATGAATTTATTATCAGGAGTATTTCTGCACCAGTGTGAGTTGGTCGAGAGACCCCGTGAGGCCCTTTTGCTTGCTAATTTCTTCTTTGCCATGAAATAATAAAGCCTAAATCATAGAACTAAATTTCACTTGCAAATTGCCGAAAGTCTTATTTCTCTAGTGAGATCAAATATGTCGTATGACATGTTTTTCCTTCCACTGTTCTCCCAGCTGTTGTTTCTTATTACTAAAATGGTGATGCATTGATATTGGTTCAATTACCAAAGTATCTGAGTGCATTGAAATTCATGGTGCCCCACAGGTAGTCAAGTTAAGTGACTGTAATTATCAGACAGGGTGTTTGATTTAAATTAAAGGAACACTTCCAAGAGATTATTTATAGAGGAAGACAGTTTACTCCAAAGAATTCCCACCACTGACATCATTAATATTTTAGGTCTCATTAAATAAGGAATATGAGGGAAATAAAGGAATATATGTGCCTGATATAGCACAGGCAGGAATGCTACCCGACTTCCCTTGGTTAGAGTCTATACCATGGGCCCAGGTAACGTGGAAGAAAGCCTAGATGCCAACCTCATTGGGTAAGAAAGTAGCTGAAGCCCTTGGAATACAATTCCAAAATCTATACCACATTCCAACTTGTACAAAGAAACTCCCTCTAAATGATTTTTGTATTAGAGTTATATGGTTAACGATGCACACAAACAAAAGCAAGCTATTATTCAAGAAATGGATTTGTATTAGCGATAGTGAAATGTTCTCCCTTCATAGAGCAATGGAAACCTTATCCTTCCCATTGGAGACAAGTGTTTCGGGCCATGGTTGTAGTAGCTTAGTGATCTGTGCTTTGACATGAGCAGATATGTACAGGTTTCTTGTCAGCGAGTAAAATTGAGATCTTGCCTTTTTATTAGATCTTGGTATCACCATTTTCAGTTTATTGATTAATGCTTAATCTTTCATTATATCATTGGAGGAAATGACCATCCTAACCATTCATTCACAATGAGAAGAGAAATTACAAATTTGTTATCATCGATACACGAGTATATTTTCTGATCTCTCGGGGCCTCCCAAATGTGGTTGATGCTTTCCATGCAGCACTCATTCCTTGAAATGTTATGTTTTATTTTGTTTGTTTGTTGTGGCATCACTGCCCTGGTGGGAATAGGAAGCCCAGCCTTGCTCCTGGAGAGGCTATGTTTCATTTTTTTCTTATGTGAGAATCCTAACCAATATTAACTATCAAAATTCCATAGGGAAAATGATTCCACCCCATGAGCTTTAATTGTATCACAGATGCTATTGCCAGTGCAGTGACTGGCCATGAAAGTCATCCGTGTGATCTCGTAGACCCTGTCTTATTTGTTGGGTCTTCCAAAAAGCCTTTGTTCTGTAATCTAAACCCAGGTATACTCACAATTCTTGTGAACTGTTTCTCAGGAAAATTGTACAGTAACGAGAAATTGTATCAGGGCTTCGACCCAGTTCTTCCTGGCGCTGGCCAGTGAAGGTTAGCCAGAGTGGACCCCTGTTTGTAAAATGGGGGTGAAATAGAAGAAGAAGCAGAATGGGAAAAATTACAGGTGGGTGATCTGGTAAAAAAACGTGCCTTGTTTTGCTTTGCCTTACCTGAGCATCTCAGTTTCCCTCTTAGAAAACAAAAGCAGCATGCACATCACCTAGCAACCAATTTTCTTGACAAGAAGATTCCAAAATAAGAGGGCCTGGCCTCTTGCTCTCCGTGGTCCTGAAGATAATAAGTCTCCCACATGAGACTTCTGAAGAGGGTTGCCACCTCTCTTCAAGTCACCCATGCCAGAGCTGTGACTTGGTGTTATTCCTGTTGGGACTGTCATTCTGCTTTACCCACATTTGCATTTGTTCTGATTTGGCTTCTTTGCTCATGATTGAAGTGGTTTGAAGCCCCAGTCTGTATGACATGATATGTCACAGCACTGTGCTACAATAAACCCTCTGCCAGGGAGTTGGTTTAGAACAACCCCTTAAGACAGAGCAGAACTGGCCTACAGGGCTTCCCAGATGGTAATGCAGACTACAGATGCAGATGGCCTCATCTTTCTCCCATTGAGCCGTGGGTAGGTTTGAACCACCTACCCTTGAGTGAACGGTCAACTGCTTTAACTACTGCGTCACCAGAAGTCCTTTTGTGCTATATTAAACAAGAACCAAACCAAACCCTCTGTCATCAAGTTGATTCCAAGTCATAGCAATTCTACCAAAGGTCTGAGAGTGTAAATATTTACGGGAGCAGATAGGCTCATCTTTCTCCCATGTGGCCCCTGATGGGTTTGAACCGCTGACCTTGGTGTTAGCAGCATTAATACCTCACAACTATTTTCATTGTCTTCTACAGCCTGTCAACCAAGGTCGTCACTATCAGAAAGAAATGAATCCACCTTCACCTTCTAATCCCCGGTAAGAACCATTAATAATCTATATGGCTTCTAAATAATATGTTTATTTTTTAATACATCATTTTATTGGGGGTTCTTACATATCTTATAACAAACCATACAGCCATTATCTCAAGTGGGCATGTACTGTTATTGGCATCAACAATTTCTAAACAATATCTTCCTTCTTGAACCCTTTGATATCAGGTTCTCTTTTTTTCTCCCTCCCCCATCATGCCACGCCTGTGAAACCCTTACTATATTATGTATTATTATTATTATCTACATATATCTTATATCCCTTCACCTACTATCCTGGTGTTATTCTTCCGTCATTGCTATCCACTTCCTTTTCTTCCCCTTCCTCCTCTTTCCTTTCCCCTATCCTCCTGGAATCACTGCTCCCACTTACTGTTTCTGAGGGGGCTTGTCTTTCCTGAATTCCATATATCGGAAGTTCTCTTCTATGCCACTGTCTGAATGCCCCAGACTAGCAAGAATTGTGAGATTGGACTGAGATCATAATAGTGGGAAGGAAGGATTAAAGACCTGGAGTGTTGTGTATTTCTTCCGTGCTAAACTGCCCGTTGGATATATTTTCTCCTCTGTGCAGCCCCTCTGTATGGGGACTTCCAGTTATCCACAGATGGCCTCTGGGTCTTTAGCTTGACCCCTCTCCATCACATTGATGAGGATATTTATTTCTGAACTTCTGGTGCCTGTTCCCATCAACACCTCTTGATCGCACAGAGTAATGTGCTTCTTTCATATGGGCTTTGTTACTTACCTGCTAGATGGCTGCTTGTTTGGCTTCAAGATTTTAAGATCCCAGATGCTCTGTCTTTTCAAAGCTGGGCACCATCTGCCTTCTCCACCACATTTGTTTATGCACCCAGTCATGTTGGGGCAGTCAGCATCACCCAATGCCACATTATTATAGCAAAGTGATTTTGTGTTGGGCGAATACTTAAGTAGAGGTCCAGAGTCCATCCACTGCCTCAATGTATTGCCATATAAATATATGTACATAGGCCAGTCCCCCTATCATTATACATGAATATATTTACTTATGTATACCTCTATGTTTCTACCTCTATAAATATTTTTATTCTGAGTTCTCTGCTCTATTTTCTTTTACCTTCTTCGAGTACCACTATCATGTTCACCCCTCATTTGCCTCTCCTTAATTCCTCCAGCTAGATTATGGCTGCTCTACCACTACCAGAATTTTTACTCCCCTTCTCCATCAATGTTTATTAGGGGATAAAATGTGCTCTTTTATTAATTGCATGAGCTTGTTTCCCAAAACTTTCCAAGTGCTTCTAAAATTTTTTTGTTTTGTTTTGTTTTTCCCTTGGAAATCTTAGTGCAGTCTACTGGTCAGATATTGTTGAAGACCTGTTTTTACTTGCTGTCCAGCCCGTTCCAGTTGTCGATGGCTCTCTCTGTGTGGAATAGAACTGTGTTGCATAGCATTTGCAAGGCCATTCCCTTCCCGAAGCAGATCACCAGGCTTGTCTTACCAAGAGTCTTTGGGTGGGATTGAAAGGTCAATCTTTAGGCTAGTAATCAAGCACTTAAGCCTTTGCCTAACCCAGAAACTCCTAATTAGTAGGCTTATCTTGTTTCAAGGAGATTCTGAATCATGGAGAGCTTATTAGACAGAATAGAACTTCCCCACCCAATTTCTAAGGCTGTAAATCTTCACAGACGCAGACTACCACATTCTGCTTCTGTGTAACATCCAGTGGGTTAGGAGCACCAACGTTTGGTTAATTCTGAGCACCAACCAGAGCGCCTTCATTAACAAGGTACCTGGGTTTTAATACCTCTACCTCTAACTAGCTGTGGGACATGAACAGGTTCAAATTCATTATCTCGTGATCCTGGTGAGGAAAATGAGCTCGTCTGCTTCCGTACAGATTCCAGCCTTGAGACCTGATGGGGCAGTCCTGCTCTGTCCTGTAGTCACTTTGAGTCTAAATCAACTCAAGGCTTACACGTAGAAACATTATATAAGCTGACTTGTCACAATCAATATCATTTTAGCACTATTTATTCATTATCATTATTTATTAATTTACTTGGTTTTACCTATCGAATGCATCTCATTGCCACCGTAGCTTTCCTATACCGTGACGTGCCCGATGGGGTGGACCAAACCCAAGAATCTCATCGTAGCTCTGACCCCAGGATGTTGTGTCTATTGCGCGGTATCCTGCGTTAAGACTCTCCGATTACATATAGCAAGGGCAACTTGTTATTACTGTCCCTGGGTGCCATCCCGTCAGTTCCAACCACAGAGACATGTATAACAAAGCAAAACACTACCCGGGCCTGCGAGATGCTCACAATTACTCTTATCTTTAAGGCCCTTGTTGGCAGCAGCAGTGTCAATCCATTGTGTCGAGGATCTTCCTCTTTTTTCTTTACCAAACGTGAGGTCCTTTTCCAGAGACTGGTCTCTCCCGGTAGCATGTCCCAAGATGTGAGAGGATGTCTCAATGACCCTTGCTTCTCAGGAGCATTCTGGCTGTACTTCCTCCAAGATGGATGCTTGTTCTTTTGGAGATACATGGCGCTTTCAATATTATTTGCTAGCACCATAATTAAAATGCATCGTTTCTTCTCCAGTCTTCCTTACTTAGTATCCAAATTTCACACCCATACGAGGTGTTCAAAATACCCTGGCTTGGCGGAGCCCTGGTGGTGCAGCGGCTGTGCGTGGGACTGCGGCCCACAGGGTGGACGGTTCAAATCCAGCAGCAGCTCTCCAGGAGCAAGGCTGGGCTTCCTCCTCCCACCAGGGCAGTGATGCCACACACTAAGAAAGAAAATACCCTGGCTTGGATCTGGTCCACCTTAGTCCTTAAAGTCACATTCTTGTGGTTGCACACTTTAAAGAGGTCTTGTGCAGCAGATTTACCCAATGCAATGCATCCTTTGATCTCTTGACCACTGCGTCCCTGACATTGATTGTGGATTTAAGCACGACAACAATCTATGATTTGAACTATTGACCCCGCTGTGTTTTTGTTTTATTTTTACATTGAGTAGTTCCTCTGCGTTGAGGGGAGTACTTGAGTAGAGACCCAATGTCCATCTGCTACCTTAATTCTTAACATATAAATATATGTACATAGATCTATTTCCCTATCATTATATATAAATATATAGAGATACATATTTACATATGCACATGCCTGTATTTAGACCTCTGTAAATGCCCATTTGCCTCTTTCATGCTTCTTGCATCATTCAATATTTTGCCCCCAGAATCTTTCAATAACACACTTTGAGGCTTGAGCTTTCTCTTGAGTTCTTCAGGGTTAGGATGTGTTCAACATGTTTTTGCTTTTCTAATTCTGGGTGTTTGTGCATTTCAGTTTAATATTTTACTTTGTCTTCTCAAGCTGCCCTTTGGAATTTTCTGGGTAGTAATTTTCCATCGTTCCTTCAATTTTCTTTAGCTACTTTAAAATTAGGAGCAAATTTCCAAGTCTCTTCTGACTGCACTTTGATCTTTGATCTTTATCATAGTTTTAGTAATCGGTGCATAAATTTGAACAATCGTTGGATTGACTAGATTTCCTTGTGTTTGGGTAGATATTGTCCTATCATTGACAAACAGCATTGTCCTTCAAGATAGATATTGAAGCGTCATTTTTTACCATGAATGTGCCACTGTTCCTCTTGAATTTGCCATTCACATCATAGTAAACCATGGGACTGCTTGATTCAAAATGGCCAAGGCCAACCCTTTTCAGCTCACAAACACCTAGAATCCGGATCTTTATGCATTCCATTTCAATTTTGACAACTCTCAATTTTCCTAGATTTGGACCGCGTTTGTTTCAAATTCTGGTTATTAATAGATGTTTGCAGCTATTTTCTTCAAGCCTTTAAGACCCCAGATGCTATCTCTTTTGATAGCTGGGCACCATCAGCTTTCTTCACATTTGCTTAGGTACTCACCATTGTCTTCCGCGATCATGTCGGGATCCATCAATAAATGAAGGTCCCCAAAGCTTTACTCCACCCATATCATTATGACTCTATTTTGGAAAGCAACTCTTCCTCCGTCATACGTTGAGCACCTTCCAACCTGAGGGGCTCCTCCTCGGACACTATTTCTGACAATGTTCTGCTACCACTCATAAGATTTTCAGTGGCTAATTCCTCTGAAGTAGACAGGCTGGTCCTCTTTCCCTGTCTGTTCTTAGTCTGGAAGCTTTGCTGAAACCTAGTCACTCTGAGTGACCCTGCTAGTATTTGAAATTCCAGCTACACTGCTTCCAGCATCACAGCAACACACAAGCTGCCACACTGGGACAAACAGACCAACAGGTGGTGAAAAGACAACTTAGCCAATAAAGAGAGGGAATGAGAAAGAGAGAGATTGTGAAACCCAAGAGCATCCAGCCAGTATCCTCACTCCATCTTACAGCTCTGCTGTGTTCTCCTTTCTGTTTCCTTCTGCTCACCAAGCACCAGCTTTCTCTGCTTCCCACTTTGCATGCAGCAGGACTTAACTTCCCACCTGTTCTTGAGTTCATGTATTGCAGCTCCAATTACACCCTGACTGACAGACTGTGTCTGAAGCCCAGATTCTAATTTCCAGGAGGAAAAATATATGTCTGGCCTACTTCTGGTCAAATATTTCCTTCTGATCCACTCAGCCATGAACAAAAGACTATGCCTTAAAAAAACTAATGTGGCTGCCAGAGAACCGCCTACATGGCACATAAGATGATATCCAGAATATTCATGACAAAAGTGGAGCCCTGACTCTCTCATTAGCAATCTCTTCTAAATTATGTTTGTCATAAAGAAATGTAATAGACCAGTTTCTGTCGAGTCAATTCTACGGCATAGTGACTGCCGCATTCTGTTGCCAAGACTGTGAAGTTGAAGGAAGCACACAGCTACATCTTTTTCCCATAAGGCCGCTGGTGAAGTCAAACCACCAAATGTTTGGTAACCAGGCATCCTTAATAGGAGTCCAAAGAGGAGATTGTCATTTCAGTGTTTATAGAGAGGTGTTTTAATATTCTTCAAATGAGCTATCTCTTGATTATTTAGCTATTTCTTTCTGCCATCTTGCTGTCCACCTAGATTTAGTTTAAAAACTCTTCTTTCTATAAATCAGTAAACTTTTAAGGCAGCTGGAAAGAGAACTTTGGCCCAAGTCATTAATAAATTCTGATTTTCACATTTGATCCAATGAGAATGATGAGCTAGGCTAGCAAATGGAATCTCCTGTTTCAGTGAAAGGAGAAAGGGAACCCACCTGATTTTCTTCCCAATTCCTCCAATCCTTAGCCTTTAGCCACCTCTCAAAAACCACTCCAGACCTCATTTAATTATATGAATACCTTTCTCTGTAAAATGAAGTCTAGGTCAGATGCTCTCTGAGGTCGACTTCAGATTTATGAGTCCACAACTTTGATGAAGATTCTTTACGTACAAAACCAGACACACCATCTAAGGGTCACTATTTCCTTCTATCTCATTGCCTTCTGTAGAAAACATACTTCGAAAATATTAGATGAATAAATGTGTTGAGGTAATGCTATGAGATATTAAATAGCCTTAAATTTTAATCTCCAAAGACAGACTATTGGAAGTATATAAGCTTTTCCACCAATTAAACTATCTCTGTGGGTTAAGTGCTGGGCTACCAGCTGCAGGGCCAGAGACTCAAACCCAGGAATTGCTCCATGAGAGAACAGTGGCGCTGTCTGCCCCTGCTGTAAAGATTTACAGTTTCAGGAGCCCTGTGGAGGAATTCTACTCTGTCCTTCAAGGGCGCTATGAAGCAGAATCAACTGGACGACAGTGGCTTTTACACAGACAGTATATTTTATACAACCCATTAAGTGTTCATAAACTTAGAAAAAAGTAATCAACATTTTCGCATACTGAAGTAAAAAGATAACCCAAAACAAAACCCCATAAACCCCATTTGCCAGGAGCTTTTCTACCAGCTTCTCAGAAAATCATTGTCTAGCTGTTCAGAAAACCTTGGCTCATAAATTCAGCCATGTGAAGAATTGGCAGGCTCTTATTGGGTCATAAATAAAGAAGATGATAAAATAATGAGGTCAGCATATGTCATATAAAAATAGGATGAATAAAATCATTTAATACACGTAATAACTTCAAATTGGAAGCTTGGATTCTTCTTAAGATATATAGTTCTTATATATGTTATATATATGTGTGTGTGTATCCTATAAATAATTTATCTTGTTTTATTTTCCAAAAGACAGAACTCACTCTAACATTAGACTTCAAAGTTAAGGGATAGGCTTATTTATATGAAAATGATAATGAAATGAGGAGTAAAAAAGAAAAGTTCTTGAAACCTGCTCTGTTTTACAAGTTTAAACCCCATCTGCGTCATGAATTCTGCATAGAAAGTTTGGCATCTGAAGCGTCTGAAAAGAATATGTGAAAATCAGGTGCTCTCTCAATTTCCTGAATGAAACGCGTGTCTTTGGGTCCTCTACGGTCTCAAACCGTGGGCAGGTTGTGTGAACACACAGATTCACTGACAAGACACCAGGTGTGTCCCTTTAGAAGCGTCCACATCTAGCTTTCCTGCCTCTGGAGACTTAAGATTTGTAAGTGGCACATGCTCATAACCACATACACAACGCACATATTTAGAGCGTCTACTTTCAACGAGCTTCACTAATTGAGCCCTGGTGGAGGAGTGGTTATGAGTTGGGCTACCAACTGCAAGGTCAGCAGTTCAAAACCACCAGCTGCTCCGAGGGCAGACGAGGGAGCTTTGACTCCCCTACATAGTTACAGTCCCAGAAACTCACAGAGGCAGTTCTGCTCTGTCCTTTCAGTGTGGCATGGACTCAATGGCGGTGACTTTGGTGTGGGGAGAATGTAGCACAAAAACCAACATCCCCAAAGTCTTTCTTTTTTTGCGGGGGGTGGGGGGGGGTGGAAGGAGCATCACTGCCCTCAGGAGGTGGGAGTAGGAGGCCCAGCCTTTGTTCCGTGGAGCTGGAATCGAACCTCCGTCCCAGTGGGCCGCAGTCCCGCGCACAACCACGACGCCACCGGGGCTCGGCCCTAACAGCCCCAAAGTCTTTCATTGACATTTTATTCTGGGAAGATTTTGATTTCTTAGTTTTTTGTGATGTCATACTTACGAGGTAGTATGCAAACCACTACACATGTAAATGTGGGTTTGGAAGAGCTGGCTGTAGGATGGAAATAGCCCAAACGCTGCATAGGATCATATTTCTTTCCCCAGATAGAATAATTCACTTACACCCACAGATTGATGGTTGGCATTGGACGCGGGTGAGACAGAGCAGTCATCATTTTCCTGAGAAGTTTACCATCTGGGGATTAAAATGTACAGGGCTCACCTCATCATACTCCTTTATGTGTCTGGATTTGCAGCAACTCCATTGGCTCATGCATTGTTAGGCTTGAGTGTGATTCCTCATAACAGACTGACTGTTACTTTAACACCCGTCCCGGACACGGGGGGCCCTTGCTCCCAGCATCTACCGAGCCACCATCTCTCGGGGCACTGACAGCCCCTACAACGACGAGGTGCTGAGATGGCTAACATAATCGAACACAATTTAGAGGAGTGTGGGGTGGGAGGAAACAATTTCACAGTTCATTCCTGTTGAGAAATGTTCCCTTGCATGTAAACTTACATGCTGCCAAACAGAGCAAAATGGATGCCCTTTGCAGCCTCAAGCCGTTCATTTGACAAATGCCATCTCTTGGTTTGCAGGATTTAGAGCCATCCCTCAGGCACTGTTATGAATATGTTTATTTGGAGTCTTCAGAAAAGCTTAAGATATTTTTTGCCCAGGAATAGGTTTTATGAAATAAGCTGTGATTACTCACTAGTTGTTGGTTCATATGGATGGAGTTGATAACCAGTCTTTTCCTTCAAAGGGATAATTATGCTTGCTATTTTTGAAACTCATTGGGAAATTAAGGGTGGAGGGAATCTAGTCAAGAGGCTATCAGGTTCAAAATGTTCCTGGAAACAAACAATATAGGAAATAAATCTGAGATGCCCTCGCCATAATGAATGGCGTGATTTGTATCAAAGTGGTTGCTTCTGATTTATTGCTTATCTGGGCTGCTGTGCGTGTGTTGTATTTGCTGTTGTTCGGGGCTTTTTCTTTTTTCCATGTCATTGCAGATTGCGTTAGGGCTTGAGTCCTTTGCCGCTTTGCACATGTTTGTGCGATATAAATGCACTTATAACTATAATTATCTGATAAAGCCCTGCGGACTTTGACAAATGATTAATAACCACTGACCCCAGGTGCACGCTGGCTCAGCCTGGCTGCGTGAGGCGAGCTGGCCGGTCATCCTCACCCACGAGCTCCACATCGGACTGATTGCAGTGCCCTCATTTGCCTTCCTCCTCCAGCGACTCGCTCCTCTATTGCTTAACCTTTTCTGTCCGCCCCCCCCCCCCGTTGCAAAGATAAGATGTATACATAAATAAAATTCGACACAGGACTTCCATGTCAGGTTCTGCTTTGAATGATTCAGATCATCCTCAATTTGGTATCATTTTAAAATAAATAAGCCAGCTCTTCAGGGATGCAACACAAACATCCCTACTTCAGAGCAAGGCATGACAGTGGGTCTCCCGATGAGTTCAGTGGGCACAGCTTCTCCGCATCCAGTGCCTGTCGCTTCTCCCTGATCTGGGTTCTTGGGTGCAGACACGATTTGCTTGTAACACTGTAGGCATCTCTTCTCACTTTTGTTACTCCACCTCGACCTCTTTTAGACAAAGGCATAGATACTGCTTGTGTTAGTCCGGGTAGACTAGAGAAACAAATCCATAGAAGCTCCATGTGTAGAAGAGAGAGGTTTTTTTATATAAAGGGTAAGTGTACATTAAGAAAGCCTCCCAAATCAGTTCAGTCCATCCCCTAAGATGGATATTAGCCCATACATCTGATAGCAATCTATAAAGGCCTCTTCAGACGCAAGGAACACATGCAATGATGCCAAATGCAGGATGACCACAAGCCAGTGGGTAGAAAGTCTTTGGATCCTGTGGCATTGTAAGCATCTCAGCCCTGGCAGGGATCTCTATGTGGCTTCTCCAGCTCCAGAGACCTGGTTACATAAGGGGAGGGCCATGTAGCTTCTTCAATTCCCAGGGCACGGGGTCTGTCAGCATAGTGGCATGTGTCTTGTCAGTAGAATGTCGCCAAGGGAGTAAGAAGGAAGAGAAAAGTCTCCCACCTCCAAGGAGGAAATCTAGGAGTTACCAGAATTCTCAGGAGAATGCCATGCCCACACAGAGACCTCTTTGGTTATATTTTGAATGACAGCCCAGACTCCACCCCTACACTCTTAATCCTCAAATTGACAAATGATTATATAACCACTGCCCTTCTCATTTCCTAAGTCCAACCCCACAGTTTTGTGCTTGCTGGTTTCGAGGGCGGTGGCTTTCCATATTCGGAGTCTGCAGGTCCGCCTCAGCCCTGTGAGACTCCTCTCCTCACCTCTGAGCGGGCGCTTGCCATTGAGAAGCACTCCGGCAGCGTTTGAATGGAGCGTTGGAGGAGTGAAAATCGTCAAGGACAAAGAAGAATGTCAGACTGTTAAATCTCAAAGTTTTCTTGCATGTTTTCAAGAATTTCCCTTTCCTATTTTTTTTTTTTTGACAAATAGGAAGACAATAGAAATGGTATCCTTTTATTCACAATCAGGAAAAAAAAGTTAGGCTTTAGTGAGATGTTCTCATTTGGACAGTAGAAATCAAATCTCCTCTCTCCTGCATGTTCCTCTCTCCTGCCAGCCCAAAGACCCATAGGTGTTGGTGAGCCTTAGAATGACCCTGGTCGTTAATGGCTAGTTTTTCATAATGCCTTCTGTCTCTACTGGCTTTCAAATCTAGGACGTCTCTTGTCTTGCCCTTGAGTTCCAGGCTCACCTCTCCAACAGTCACTTTGGAGAAGGTCACTGGGATGTCTACTAAGCCAAAATCCAAACCAGCACGCTGCCTTTGAGCCACTTCCAACCCACAGCAGCCCTTCACATCAATCACATGTGAGCATTCAGAGTGAACAGACTCTTCCCTCCGCCTTCTTCATCTCAGAAAATGCCAACATCAAGCCAGAAACCAACTCTTTCTCTCTAGCCCCCTCCTTGTGCAACCTCAGCCAATCACCCCAGGACTCCTTGCCTAAGGGATGCCTCCCCTATGCCAAATCCCACCCCTCTCCCTGGTCCAGATTGCCATCAGCTCTCACTTGGACCAAGTCTGCCCTGTTTCTCTTGCCTCTACCCTGGGCTATCCACGCAGCAACCAGCTTAGTCTCCGGACACCTAAATCAGAGCCGTGCACTTCCCAGTAGAAAAGCTCGTCAGGGTTTCCTATTGCTTTTAAGGTCAAGTCACACTCCTGATTTTGATTTGCAAGGCCCTGGATGCCCACTTGTCAGAGCAACTTTCATACCACGATGTGCTTTGATCACTAGGCACCAACTCCCACAGCCTTCTTTCCCCTGCCCTCCCCCCAACACTGCACACTTGGACTGACCTAAGTTGCTTAGCATGGGACCACCTTCCTGTCTGGCATTCTCTTACCCATCTCTTTGCAGAACTACTTCCTCCTGTCATTCAGGTTTCTCTGCACTTCAACTTCTTCTCTAAGAGCAGCAGCATCTTAGCCTGAAATCGCTGTAGTCACCTTCACCGTATTATCTTTTGGGTTCTCACCATAATACTCATCACCACCTGATGCTTTCCTGGGTGTTTGCTTTTTGTTGGCTCATCAGAGCGTCGGGTTCACAGCCCTTTCTGTGTGTCAGCTGAACTCACACTCAGGCCCTTCAGTTGAGAAGCCTGCCTCTTTGGGGCCCCAGAACTCAGCACTTGAATTTGAAGCTCCTACTGTTTCAGCTGGGCCATCCAACGCCCATGGCCATGAAAAGGTTCGGACTCATAGCGACCCCTAGGACAAAGTAGAACTGGCCCCACAGGGTTTCCAAAGCTGGGCTCCTTACAGAAACAGACTGCCTCGTCTTTCTCCTGTGGAATGGCTGGTGGGTTCGAGCCACCAACCATTTGGGTGTCAGTCAAGTCTTCACCCTGGAACACCAGGGCTCCTCTCTCAAGTCACTGGGGCTGGGTGAAGTGGCATTCTCTTACAGAGGGGTTGCAGGAAGGAGATGAGCCAGTTAAGGTACAGTGTAGTAGCAATGAAATATACAACTTTCCTCTCGTTCTCAAATGCTTCCTCCCACCCACGATCATGACCCCATTTCTACCAGATAAATCCAGCTAGACCAGGGGATGTACACTGGAGTCAGAAACATGGGGAATCTAGGATAGATGACCCGTCAGGACTAGTGGTGGGAATGGTGGAGGGATGGTGGAATAGAAAGGGGGAACCAATTTCAGAGATCGACATATAACCTCCTCTCTGGGGCACGGACAATGGGGAATTGGATGTAGGGATACATTGGACAGTGTACAATATGAAAAACTCATAACAATTTGTAAATTGTTAAGGATTAATGGGGGGAAGGAGGGAGGGAGGGAAAATGTGGGGAGCTGCTACTAGGGGCCTAAGTGGAGGGAGGATGTTTTGAGAGTGATGATGGCAACAGGTGTGCAAGTGTGGTCTACATCAATTGATGTATGGATGGATCATGATGGGAGTTGTATGAGTCCCCAGTAAAATGATTCTTTAAAAAAACGGGGAGGGGAAAGGGGAACTTAGGCCAAGGGCTCAAGTGGAAAATATTTAGAAATGAATATGGCAATAGGTGTACAAATATGTTTGATACAAATGATGTATTGAATGTTATAAGAGCTGTAAGAACCCCCAATAAAATCATTGGGGAGAAAGAGATTAAAGGTGTTTCAAAATGGCACAGTGACTTGTGAAATCCACCTCCTGAGGGTGTCAGAAAAACAGAGTTCATCTCTTCTCTACCACCTCCAAATGTCTCTGCAAAGGGCCTTCAAAAAGCTCTTTAAAAATGCTGTTCTTTCTCAGTTCCATTTTCCCACAGACTTTTTTGAAGCCCCCTTGCATGTGTGAAAAGAGAGATTCTCTGAAGAATCTTTTTTTTTTTTTTTTGTGGGCATCACTGCTCTCCGGTGGTGGGAGTAGGAGGCCCAGCCTCACTGCTGGAATTGAATCTCCATCCCAGTGGGCCGCAGTCCCACGCACAACCACTACGCCACTGGGACTCAGCCCTCTGAAGAATCTTAACATTTCTAACTAGAAGGGTGGGGCTCCCAAGATCACCCAGTCCCCCACCCCCACGATCACCACCCCAGTCACAGCTGTCCATCCAGATCGTGACCTCACCTTACCTCTGCCCACACTGCGGTAAAAAGAAGAACAATACCAATGCGGTTATTTACCAGTCTAATGACTTACAGTTTCCACTTTTAATTAAAAGACTCCATGTCCCCTTCTGGAGTACTGAAAACCTTTAAGAAGTTCAGTGTTCCTTCTCTTGTGTCTGTATCACCAGAGAATGTGTTTGACGGCCAAATGCAGGCTGTGGTTCAGGGCCTGGCTGGGAGCCTGAACAATGGATGCCCTGATTCATTTTCAATGGCCACAGCCAGTTGGGTTCAGTGACTCATCACCTCATCAATCACTGTGGAATTCAACCCGGAAGAACCTCCCTGTTGTTAAAGCAAGAAGCTAGGGTTGAGAGAAATGCTTTGAGGTCTGTTGCAGGTTCCCACCCTTGGGAACGAACAGTGAGTATTCTTGAACTGCTTACTATGTGCAAAGCTCCATGGAGAGATGTGTCTCCACCAAGCTTGTGACCCTCCAGGACAAGCAAGTCACCAAATGAGTGTCACTGGAAGCAGTGAGACCATGCTAGGATGCTTCTGGGAAGATGCCAGGGGAGTGGGGGGTGTGCATCTGGCCCTGGAAAAAAGGCTGCCTCTCCAAACCTGTACCCACTCAAGAAGGCCCTGGTTTTGTTGGCAGTGTGTTGCTTTTTCTCTGCATTTCTCTTGTTTTTATTATTAGTGAAAGTCATTACATTATGAAATGGAGTCCAGTTAAAACCCATTTCATTCTGGCCATGTGATACATTGATCATGTCATACTATTTATTCATCTCCACGTGAAGACACATTCAGTATTCTAAATGCCGTGCAAGTCAGATGCCCAGTCTGTTTAAAGATGACTTAAAGGAGAAAGGGCAAGCAACTTTTAGGTGAATTGATTAAATTAGCACTAACACTATGGTTTACTGACTGTCTTGTCCATTGATTTTTAAAAGCCTTTAGCTCCCTTGCCCTCCATTAAGACAAATCAGATATAATTTGGTGCTATAATTTTAGCACAGAAAAAAAATGCAGTTAAGTGTTGGGTATACACATGGAAAAAATACGCATATGCACTGAAACAAAACTGGCTAGAAGATAGCTTCTCATATTTTGCTATAAGCAACTCTTTTGCGTCTGACTTTGGAGCTGGCCTTTGAATTATTTTGTGATCATTTGGATCAGTAACCAAAAAAAAAGAAAAAAAAACCAGCCCTCCATGATATCAAGTCCATTCTAATTCATAGTGACCCTACAGGACAGTGTATAACTGTATAAGCCACTGGCTTTCTGAGGCTGTAACTCTTTATGGGAGTAAAAAGTCCCCCATCGTTCACCATTGGGGTCACTGGAGGTTTCAAACTGCTGGCCTGGTGGTCACAGTGCAATTTGTAACCACTACCTCACCTGAGCTCCTTATGGATCAGTCCCATGAAAGACTCAAGGGTGATGGATAGATGATGTACTTCATTCACTCTTATTCGTGATAAAAGTAAATTAGCTAAAATTCCACATACTTTCATTTCAGTTCTGAATTCCTTTTAAGTGCAGAACTAATAAACTGGTAGCAGTTGAACAGCAAGAAAGAGCAGAGTGGTTTCTGGTAAAGAATGAAGTATTTGGAAGCATTCAAATCATTTGTAACATCAGAATAGCCCCGAACAACAAGCCTGAGGCGTGGCCTGGCTGGAAGTTAGTCAACTTCACGAGCAAGTGAGGCCTCCCTTCAGTACAGTCAGAACGTGGCTTTCGGTGAGCAGTGGTGTTTCGGAGGGGCTGAGAGGCAGCTCTGCCCCACACTGCCAAATCACGAAGATCACTCTCTTTACAACTCGGGACGAGGAGTGGGGAGCCCGGGGGCTGAGCGTTGCCTATTGAGCTGCTAGCCACAAGATCAGGGCTTCCAACCTAGCAGCTGCTGCGAAGGAGAAAGATGAGGCCGCCTAGTCCTGAAGAGGTTTTAAGTCACAGAAAGACCAAGGGGCGGTCCCATTCTATCCCAGAGAGTTGCTGAGTCCACGGCGGGGAGGGAAGGAAGTGGGAGTGGAGGCTTGGGCGCGAGTTCCAGCCGCCGTCATTGAAAGGAAATCTGATTCTGGTCCGTATGGGCAGGAGCTAATGCACAGGGTACCTGTTTGGTGTTTCACCCTCTTCTCCCTTCTGGCCTCTTGTACAGCGCTTCCAGACTTCCTTTGTTTTGGAACTACTATTAACTTATCTTAGGAGTCCCCAAAAGTTTTAGTTCCTCTTGTTGGCATAATGGAAGAAATGGGAAACAAGCAACAACAGCCACCCACGTGACATCCTCAGAATTTGCTTGTGATTTTCCAAATTTCAATGCTAGCGAAAAAGAAAGTTGCGGCAAAGCATACAGTCAATGAAGATATTATGTATCAGGGAAGGAATGGATCTGTCACTTTGACGGATGGTGAGGCGAAGAGCAGATTAGCAGATTACTCATAGTCAGAAGGCGGCTCGGTGTGAAAAATGTGCAGGAAATGATAAGTGCGGGTTTGTGCTGATTTAATGATATTTTTAAACTACAATAACATTCTGCCAGTGTAATGTAATAAAACACTTGGCTTGCATTTTTAAATCATCAACATATTTTCAGTTTGACCTTAAAAACATTTTGGGCATTTCGCTATTAAAATGTGTGGCTTTTAAATTAGGGAAAGTCCCATCTAAAATACCACGGCAGTGACCTCACCGGAAATATTGTTGGCTTTTCAAATCAGTTCTTGCCTAAGCTAGCATTTGTAGTATGCGTTTGAATTCTGTGTTAAGCATTCTAATACCATGTATACTTCTTCTGTGGGCGTTCAAATAACACACAGCAACAACAAGATGTTATTTTCTAACCACCATTTCCATTTCAGTGCTTCCTAGAGCCTGCTGATTTGTCTTCAGATTTTTTACTGCCGTCTTTTAGTTTTGTAGTTGAGATCATTGGCATATGTAGGAAGAAAACTACTGTATTCTCCCACCAAGAGTGGATAAAAGTAGTTCAGAATTGATTGAGTACTCCGTACCTAATATCCCTGCCAAGAAATAAGATGAACTACTTATTTTTACTTTGTAATATTACAAAATTTATCAGAAAGCAAAAATTTTAGGAAGCTTGAATTTTATATAAATTAAATTATAATTTGAATAGCACACTCATAGTTAAATTGACAACGATAAGCTGCTGACATTGCCAACATTTTTCAGAATAAAATTTCTAGACTGAATTTAGATTATTTTCAGTCTAACATGTAGGTTCACAAACGTATTTGGCCTACCAACCCCATTTCAGAAAAGAAAAAAAAAAATGACTCAGTGCACCCCTGGCCATTAAAAACTTTTGTATGAAAGCCCATAATCCAGGATAGAGTATAGGCATCTGCTTCCGCAGCACCCCTGGTTCATTCCAGCACCACCTCCCATCCCCACCCCCCAGGAAGTGGGGGGGGGTGGAGTATCAATCACTGTGATAAATACTGTTCTAGACTCTTAATATTACAAAATCTAATGTAAGGCTGAAATTGTTATATTTTATCCTCTCGGTTCGCCAATAAGGACTAAATGGTTAGGTACGATGAAACATGTAAGAGGTAAAAATTAGGGTGTCTAAAATTTTTTTTGGGGGGGGGAATCAATGCTCTCCGGTGGTGGGAGTAGGAGGCCCAGCCCCACTGCTGGAATGGAACCTCCGTCCCAGTGGGCTGCAGTCCCGCGCACAAGCACTACGCCACCGGGGCTCAGCCCAAGTCCTATATATATATATATATTTTTTGGCATCACTGCTCTCCGGTGGTGGGAGTAGGAGGCCCAGCCCCACTGCTGGAATTGAACCTCCGTCCCAGTGGGCCGCAGTCCCGCGCACAACCACTACACCACCGGGGCTCAGCCCTGATGTCTAAAATTTTAACTCACTGTGGATGTTAAATGACACTTCAGAAAAAAATGATGAGCATGGAATTGGACAAAGACCCCACACTCTACACTAACCCTGCAACAAGTGGCCATTGGCTCTCCTGATTCTAAGCACATGACTGGATTGTAGTTTCTGGTTGGTAGTGCCAACTCATTAACTAGATCAACTAATTCTGAGGAAGGCATTATAAGCTAAAATGGCCTATGAACTTGACCGAGAGCACTTAATTACATGTGTGAAACCTTTCAGAGTTCTTCTCCTCTGGTACTATAATGAACAACATGCAAGATAGTGGTTGCCTGTCAGCTGGGTCCCGGAAGGACTTTGATAAACCAAGTTGCCCTGCTGACATGTTATAAATATTTTGTATGAGCTGCAAATTAGCCTTTGTTTTTATCTGTGCAGAGAATACAAAGAGTTCCCACATATCCATCCCCCTTTGTTGTTTATAAGCCACTGATCTTGAGGAATGTTTTGTTATCAAGCATAATCTAGCCTTATGCTAACTGACATCGTCACAACTTCTGACATTAACTATGTCTTGTCATTGAGAACATGAAGTTTCCTATAGTTAAATATTTGAAGGCTTAGATATGGGTTAGATGTTGATCTTAATGTGCACCCCATTAGTATATGTAGGATAAGTGGCTTGAGGAGATGGTGTAGAACACTGGTTAAAACACTGAAATCCAAAGGACTGGCTTTCCATGGAAATCCATATACCCTATCTACACGTCGGTTAGCTAAACCACCGGTATTGTACAGGGGACCTTCATAACATTCATGGACAAATGACACTAAGTGATCAGGGAATTTTTCCATAAACTTTTTGGAGCCCCTCATATTTTATTACCTACTTCATCGGGTTATTATAAGAATTAAATGAAATTAAACATGTAAAGGGTTTGGCACAGGTCTTGACATATGCCTTTTCATTAAATAATAAAAAGTAAAGGTGGTGGAGGTAGAGATGTTAATATAAACTAGGAATAAGGTTTCTAGGTAATGAGCAGAGTGAGGAAATCTGAGAACCCTAGAGTTTAAAGAGATTATATAAATGATTTAACCTGCCTGCTCAAAAGTTCCCTCTATACATCCTTACTGGAAGAACAGGCCTCAGCATAAGACAATTATTCCATCATTCCCAAACCAGACTCATGGCCACAGACTCTAGAGATCCTACAGGACAGGGAAAAACTGCCCTTATGAGTTTCCAAGAATGGAACTCTTTACCGAACTAGAAAGCCCTGTTATTCTTTGAGTCACTGGTGGTTTAGAACTGTTGACCTTTTAGGTTGCAGTCCATTGTCCAACCACTTCATCACCAAGGTTGTATTTTGTTTGTCTGTTTGTTTGATTCAGATATTATGGATTACAGAGTCTGTCTTTTTTTTTTTTTGCAATGTTTTTATTGGGGGCTCTTACAGCTCTTATAGCATTCAATACATCATTTGTATCAAGGACATTTGTACACATGTTGCCATCTTCATTTCCACATATTCTCTACTTGAGCCCTTGGTAATAAGCTCCTC